>JAMKCH010002049.1:0-39039 GCA_023653785.1 Ophioderma brevispina | reverse complement strand
TGTTAGAAATTTCCGTAAATAAAAAACAAGATCTCCGTAAAAATCTGTTTAGAAACAATAAAAATAAACAACCAAAAAACATACAAATTGTTAAATTTTTGGAAATATTTTCGTCCGTAATTTAAATGACGGAAAAATCTGTTTTAAAATACAATTTTTCCCATAATATGAGACAAACTAGGCTTGTTAAAAATACTGTCAAAGTTCCGTTAATTGACCAGAAAATCTGTAAATTTACCATAAAAAGGTCTGGAAATTCGGCTGCCAGAAATTTCCGTAATTTACGGAAATTTTCTAACAGTGTATTAAATAACATGCTTTAAAGAAGCAATGTAGGCCTAGTATAGTGAAAACCAACAAAAACAAATCTGTTGTATTTCATACTTTTCTTCATTTTAAATGGCCATAACCGGTTAACTATGCCACGGCACTCCTTTATAGTGACAGATAAATCTATATAACACATGCACTGTTGTGCTTGATTCACACATCCAACATGATGTAGAATTCAGTGAAAAGAAATATGACAATTGAAACCACATGTATGTCCTGTGTATTAAATTAGACTAAATTGGCCACATATCACAATCAAGCCGAGCAAAATGCAGCTGATGCGATTAACAAAAAAATACCAAATTATTTGGCTACGGTAATCGAAAACCCGTCCTACAAACAAGCTTGTCATGAGTTTCTTAAAACCCTACAGTGATTGTAGTTATTGTAGTATTTAGTTGCTGAGAAATCTGTTTCGCAAAAGATCAGGTCCTATATAGGATGTGATATTTTGGCGAAACAGATTTTTTAGTAGAGTTCCACTGAACTATCTGATGGTTTGACTTGGGTGCAATGATTCTTCGTCAAATACCATTCATTTAAAACGATGTTTGCCACGAGGGTACAGTTGATGCAGCTATTTAGTGCTTATGAAATCTGTTGCGCAATATGTATCAGGTCCTATATAGGAAGTGCTATTTGCTGACACCAGATTTTTTTGTACAATTTGAAATTAAATAAAACTGTAATCTTCTTCTGAAATAATTTTCACTAAGTTTTTGAGTCACATGTCATAGTTGCAATCACATTTGCATCTTCACAGTGTATAATTTCCCCCCTTAAAAATTACCCCTAGCTTCACACCTTAAAATCTGTTTCGTTTTGTTTCGTTTCGTTTGCGCAAAATATTCATAAGCCTAGTATACCGTGCAACTGCCATAGGATACTGTGTATAACAGAAGAAAATTCCGGTCCGGAATTTTATAACAAAAGTTGTAATCTTCTATATGAGGACTTCGATTTGGCTTAGCTATTTCACCAACAGTGAGTAGTTATACGGACAGCCATATGTATATACAGCTTGTCTAAAAAAAATGGTACAATCAGAAAAAAACATCGGTTAAATATGATATTTCTAAAATTAAGTCATTCTTAATTGGCAAATATTAAAGAATAAAACCAAGCTTGCCATCGGTGTTTGTTTCATCTTATTTGATTTTGACATCCAGAGATATAATCCTAGTGCGATACACAAAAAACGATTTTGTGCCACTTTTATGAATGGCCAGTTGTTTTGCGCAGTTATGCCATGCTCTCATGAAGCTTACAAAAGATTGCAACATCACAAAAGAAACAAAACACAGATTAACGTAAAACAAAGAAGTCTAGTTTATAAACAAAGTGTTAATAGTAAACATAATCGTTTCAATGATAAATATCTCTTTTCATAAATAATAAACATACAAATATTTATTTGCAAGTTAATGAAATGGAGTTTGAATTCATTACACAATTGGTATCTGTTAAATCATGCCCGAAGGAATTGGCAGTAATTGCAACCAAAATAAAAACACTCTCAAATCCAAAAGAAATGGTTTTGGGTTTAAACTATTCCACACTTGTCTTGTACATTTACTAATTGTTGTGTCAATAACAATTTTGAATTTGGAAGCAAAGTGTCAGATGTTATAGGACTTTGCATTCTTGATACTTCAATACCATTAAAAACTTCCCCTCCAGTGCTGTACGCTCATGGTCTCTTCAAGAACAACAGTATGTCGAAGGTTATTCACTTTATCTTAAAGCCAGAAACTTATGATCATAACTTCCACCAATTACTTAACCTTTTAGAGTTCTTATGAAGTTAATCCCTTTTTAAAAGAATCTCAATTATTCAAATGTTGAAATAACTTATTTTAAACTATTCTTCACCGTTTTCACTCAACAAGAAAGTGGCACAATTTTACTCGATTTTTTGGTTCCAGCAGTAAATAGGGGTATTCGCCCCGATTGAAACAAGCATAATAAGATTGTGATAACAAAAATCTGGAAAGCCTGGTATTTTCTCTTTAATTGGATATACAAAACAACTAATTATGTTGGATTAATATTGAAAAAAAGGCTTATTGATTGTACATTTTTTTTAGAAGGCTGTATTATGCAAAAAACGCGATTATTTTGCCATTAACACTAATAAAAAGCGTCGCTCGAAATATAAATGCAGAGAAAGGTACTATATAAAATAATTACACTTGTTTGTGTAGGCAGGTCGCAACACTAACCTCAACAACAAAGTACGCTGTCTCTATCTTAAAACCTACTTGGGCACTATGAGCCTTTCGGCATCTATGCTCCAATTTGATTGTTACTTGGAAGGTTATATCAGGGAATGAGCAAATGAGGGAGATTGTAAGATTGGTGGGCATGGTTACACAGAGATATATAGAATGCCCGTTTTGATTGGTTAATCAGAGGGACTATCTCATGTTTAATAGTTTCGTTTGTACCTGTAAATGAAACCAATTCAGACAGATGTACAGGCCGTCTCAAAATGGTACAATAAAAGACCGATTTCTTTTCATATATATTCTCTTGCTTCCAAATTCAAATTTTATTGACTGAACAATTAGTTAAAGCACAAAGATAGTAGTGCAATATTTTTAACCATTCTTTGGGAGTGTTTGTTTCAATTACTATCATTCTGGCATGGATTTAATAGTCCAAATTTTGATTTATTATTAAGCTTTCCCTGGAGATAGCCAGCGCACAGGTGTTGAAAAAAACCCAATGTGAAATTGGACGGATTCGACACAGCGCGTCCTCCGCAGTACTAGCACCCGGCGCTCTAATCAATGAGCTATCAGTATGGGTAGTAGATGAGCGATCCACGATATCATCCTATAGGGTTAGTAAGAAGGTGCCCATCACTTCCTAGCGGATAGCATCAGAACGGTATATTTACATATTACAATTTATTTTGTTTGAAATTTTAACTGACTTAGTTCCCAGGTAGACAAGGATGCTTACTATTAATCTTTCCTGGAGATAGCAGCGCACGCAGGTGTTGTAAAAACCCATGTGCACTTGGCCGGATTCGAACCGGCGACCTCCGCTAGCCGGCGCTCTAACCACTGAGCTATCACTCTGGGGTTGTAGATGAGCGTACATCTCATCTATAGTGTTAAGTCCGAGAGGTGTCATCACTTTCCTAGCGGATAGCATAAAATAATTGTATATGTTAAATATACCTGTTTTTTTTTTTTAGACAGGCTGTATCATATGTGGTAATGCCCAGGGAGTTAAAGAACTCAGCATGCCCAATTACCGATTGTGCAGAGACCTGAAAAAAGTATCGCATCCGGGCTGTTTAATTAAAACATGCTTGCTTTCAGCTAGTCAATTTCAGGCGAGTTTCCAACAACAATTTCCAAACCTCAGTCGACGATAATTGGGAGCATACTGTAGATTTTACATTTTGTAATCATTGAAGCGGCTTTAATTTCAAGTTCACCAGTATAGTGTTGTCATTAATGGGACCAATAATAACATTCCTATGAAAAAAAATAGGTCTTTTATTGTAGTTGTATTTTTTTATAGGCCTACTAGTGTTAACATCATGGCAGCTTCACAATAGTGGCGCAACAACCCTGGCCCCCTTTGTACTCATATATGCACTATGGTCTAACGTTTGGGCAGTAGGATTGTAATATACGTTGTATTTACTTAAAGATACTGAAGAACCTTTATTTGGCCTCTTACCAGGAGGGGCCTATTTTCTGCCAGGGTTGAACTGGAGATTTGAAGGGTAATAACAAAAACATGAGAAGCGATGAGGTTTGAATATGAAACTTCTCATCAAGGAAACCAGAGGGAAATGCGAATTTTGTTAGCGGAAGCGAGGGGGATGCGAAATATTTCGAGTTGAACTCCTCCATTCTCCCCTCCCCGGCGTTAATAATGACCGCGTACCAACCATAATTGTTGTAGAAGCTCATAAAACATACTTAAACATCTACAGCAAACCTTCTGAATGAGAGAAACAAATCCAAAGGTCTATCTCAACATCGGGAAACAATGAGGGCGTGCGCCACAAGTCAATGCAAAAGTGCCTATTAATTTTATTATATACTTTCATCTTAGATTTCAAATACCAGGGAGTAAACTCATTGTATTTTAGCTCTTTTAAAGGAGAGCACTTGTTCATAATGTAGGTGGCATGAAATGTTTGAGCTGTTATGCGTTACCCGGGTGCTTTGACCAACACGTCTATTTTTAGCCGACTTAGAGCTTAACTGGTATTACGTTTGCTGGGAAGGTCTTTCCCCTTAAGGGTAGTTGGGGTCAAGCGAGCTGATACGGTGAGCTGCACGCGTCTATTAAATTTTGGCCCGAAATTACGCTCCAGGACTATATGGTTTAGGCGGACAATAAGAGGCCCCATGTCACTGGGGAAATTGCGTAAAGTAAGGCAAAGTTTTCCCAAATCGGCAGAAAAAAAAAAGTCCCCTGAAGTTGAAGAAAGGCAGATTTTAGAAACTTTGCAAAACTTAGTGCAATTTAAGGAAATTTTTGCGGACTCTGTAAATTTCAGCCTACTTCATGTATCTTCCCAAGTGACATGGGGCCTGATGAGCAATTTTTGGTAATGTGTCCATTTCTCTGCATTGCTATGTTAAATTAAAACAAACATTTTGACACTCACCAAGGGCCCCCTAGGGAGCATAAAACACCCGTGAATTTTGTTTAAAAAGTGAAAAATGCAATATACATTTTCGTATTGTTCTCCATCACATATATTAATTACAAAACGATAGAAGTTTAGGTTTCGCTAAGGAGTTAACTTGAACTTGTTTTATTATAAGGAAAACGATAGCATTCTGGAGATAAAAGCGCCCGTATCAGGCTCGTACAGCGATTTTTTTTTCAAAAATGCGTAAACACAATCTTAAAATCACTTTTCAGATGATTTGCAAACCAAAAGAGCTGGTATTATTCCTTCTTAAAATCAAAACATTTCAGAAGAAAAAAAGGGCTTTTAAATGTACTTAAAAAAAAACGAATAAAGGTAAATTTAACCATGATTTAACAGCCCACCACTCCCCACACACACACCCACACACACACACACACACACCACACACACACCCACACACACACACACACCAGCACTCACCCAAAAATCAACCGATTTGCTCCTCTTGAGAAAACAAATTTTGCCCTATTCGCAATCAAACTAATTTAAAAACATTGCTTGATAAATCGAGGTATTCCCATTGAATTATGTAGGCCTACATCACTATGTCATCGTGCAATACCCAGCCTATGTGCTCATATAAATGTCTGCCCCAAGCCCCCCCCCCCCCCCCCGCCTCTTATCGCCATAGAGCGGTCGTTATAAGCATTTCGATCAAAAGGAAGCGAAAAGATAGGTTTGTAGGCCCTTAAAATCACTTAAATGAGTCCAAGGGATTCTTTGTGTTAGACGTGTTTTACATGCCCTCAATTGCAGCACTTAAACCCAACACCTGATTTTTGTCCAACAGGCCCCATGTCACTGGGGAAATTGCGTAAAGTAAGGCAAAGTTTTCCAAAATCGGCAAAGTCCCCCGAAGTTGAAGAAAGGCAGATTTTAGAAACTTTGCAAAACTTAGTGCAATTTAAGGAAATTTTTGCGGACTCTGTAAATTTCAGCCTACTTCATGTATCTTCCCAAGTGACATGGGGCCTGATGAGCAATTTTGGGTAATGTGTCCATTTCTCTGCATTGCTATGCTAAATTAAAACAAACATTTTGACACTCACCAAGGGCCCCCTAGGGAGCATAAAACACCCGTGAATTTTGTTTAAAAAGTGAACAATGCATCGTACATTTTCGTATTGTTCTCCATCACATATATTAATTACAAAACGATAGAAGTTTAGGTTTCGCTAAGGAGTTAACTTGAACTTGTTTTATTATAAGGAAAACGATAGCATTCTGGAGGATAAAGCGCCCGTATCAGGCTCGTACAGCGATTTTTTTTTCAAAAATGCGTAAACACAATCTTAAAATCACTTTTCAGATGATTTGCAAACCAAAAGAGCTGGTATTATTCCTTCTTAAAATCAAAACATTTCAGAAGAAAAAAAGGGCTTTTAAATGTACTTAAAAAAAAACGAATAAAGGTAAATTTAACCATGATTTAACAGCCCATCCACACACCACACACACACACACACACACACACACACACACACACACCGCCCCAACAAATCAAACCTATTGCTCTCTTGATAATTGCCCAATATTCGAATCACTAATTTAACATTGCTTGATAAATCGAGGTATTCCCATTGAATTATGTAGGCCTACATCACTATGTCATCGTGCAATACCCAGCCTATGTGCTCATATAAATGTCTGCCCCAAGCCCCCCCCCCCCCCCCCCCGCCCTCTTAATCGCCATAGATCGTCGTTATAAGCATTTCGGTCAAAAGGAAGCGAAAAGATCCGGTATGTCGCCCTTAAAATCACTTATTGCAGTCCAAGGGATGCTTGTGAGAAGTATCAATTGCAGCACTTATAACCCAACCCTGATTTTTTGTCAAACCAGGCCCCCAATGTCACTGGGGAAATTGCGTAAAGTAAAGCAAAGTTTTCGCAAAATCGGCAAATAGTCCCCAGTTTGAAAGAAAGGCCGATTTCTAGAAAACTTGCAAACTTAAGTGCAATTAAGAAATTTTGGCTGGACTTCTGTAAATTTCATGCCTACTTCATCTACTTCCCACGTGACATGGGGCCTGATGAGCAATTTTGGGTAATGTGTCCATAATATCTGCATTACAATTCTCATAATTAAAACAAACATTTGAAACGCAACCAAGGGCCCCCTAGGGAGCATAAAACACCCGTGAATTGTTTTAAAAAGTGGAAAAATGCATAATCCATTTTCGTATTGTTCTCCTCACATCTATTAATTACAAACGATAGATTTAGGTTTCGCTAAGGAGATTAACTTGACTTGTTTTTTATTTATAAGGAAACAATGCATCTGAGGGATAAAACGCCGTCGCAGGCTCGTACACGCGATTTTTTCAAAAATGCGTAAACACAATCTTAAAATCACTTTTTTCAAGAGGAGTTGCAATTCAATAAGAGCTGGTCTGATTCCGTTTAAAATCAACATGTCAGAAAAAAAAGGTGCTTTAATGTACCTTAAAAAAACAAAAAAAAACGAATAAAGGTAAATTTAACCATCATTTAACAGCCCAGCCACAACCCCCAACACACACACCCACACACACATCACCCACCCACGACACACACACCCACACACACACACCCACACGCACACCAAAAAAGCAAACCGATGTGCATCCCAGTGAGACTTGCACACTTCGAAATCACTAATTTAAAAACATTGCTTATAAATAGAGTATTCCCCATGAAATTATGTAAAATTCACTATGTCATCGTGCAATAACCAGTCTATGGTGCTAAGATACTGTCTTCCCAAGCCCCCCCCCCCCCCACCCCCCCCCCGGCCTCTTATCGCCATAGAGCGGAGTTATAAGCATTTCGATCAAAAGGAACGAAAAGATAGGTTTGTGGCCCTTAAAATCACTTACTTGCAGTCCAAGGGATGCTTGTGAGACGTGTTAAGCATGCCCATATCAATTGCAGCCCTTATACCAACACCCTGATTTTTTGTCAAAAAGGGCCCCATGTCACTGGGGAATTGCGTAAATTAGGCAAAGTTTTCCAAATCGCAAGTCCCCTGAAGTTTTGAGAAGAAAGTCAGATTTTAGAAACTTTGGCAAAACTTAGTGCCGACTTAGGAAATTTTTGCGACTCTATAAATTTCAGTCCTAACTTCATGATCTTCCCAAGTGACATGGGGCCTAATAAGGTTCTGGAGCATAAGAAATCTGAAGAAATATTATTATTCAAATTTTGAGTCACATGCTCCAGTGTTATATGGCAAATTATCCTCCTGGAGTAGTATTGACAGAATATTTCTCCGGGAGCATATGGCAAATAGGGATTCAGGAGCATATTCACATCATATCAATTGCTCTTGGAGCATCTTTTGACGTAAAATAGCGGTACAGATTATTTATGCTCCCGGAGCATAACTGAATACGTTCCCTGGGCAATATGAGATTAGATATTTTTCGAGATTTTTTATGCTCCAGGACCATATGGTCTTGAGCATAATTTTCGGGCCAAATCTCATAATAGGACTTTTAGGAGCGAGGTGAACGGGTTCCGCCTACATCTCGAATGTGCAGACTACTGGTTTGAGGCGGTTTTGTTTTTATTGGCGTTTAAGTCTCGATATCGGTCACATGTGTTCAAGATAGAAGAATGGAACACTGCTTGAAGAACTACAAAATATTAACACTTAGTGGAAAAGGTCTTCCTACTTCCATTGGTGGACCGGGGGGGGGGGGGGGTTAGCGGATTTTTTGCACGAAATTACCACACATGCAGGGTTTTAAAAGGTCCAATCTACCTATACTGAACACAAGTGATGTCATTTTAGTATGTCATATTTTTGGTGGGTGGCATTGTCTGCCGTGTAACTTTCCCATTGGTCTGTGAAATAAAAATTCAAAACAGTTATTCCGGTCTGATTTTATGGGCAAAACAAACTTTGAAAAGCGCCCCAAAAATGTTTTATGCTAATCAGTATAAAACGCCATGACCGATTTGAATTTTATTCTACCAAAATATGCGCATTGATATTTAGGCAATTACATAAAATCTTGGGCAAAAATAATTTAGCGTTAAAACATGGCGCACGAAAAACAAAATCCTGGGTCCCATAGACAACCGATAATACCCCCCCACCAGTTTTGCAATACTATTTTTACATAAATGAAGGCTTTGGTGAAGATACAACAACATAAGTAATTGTACAGTGTGTATTATGTATTTATCAGGAACCTCATCTCATTTGCACTATCGGACATGTTGGGTTCATAAGCATCCAGTCAGAAAAGAAAAGGGAAAGTGGTGAAATTTACTTAGGTATACTGACATTCACAATAGTGCCTTACACAACTAAGATAAAAATCAATGCACATTATTGGGTAGGTACAGAACTCGCCCCTCCAAAGTGGCGATGCTACTTTCAAATGTCGATTCTGAGGTGTCGCAGGTTTTGCGCTTCTCCTACCTATGTGCCTTGGGCTAGAAGAAAATACTCAATATCTGTGTGTCTATACACACAAAGAGTAAATTTACCCTTAGACCCTGGCATACTTAATCAGGGAGCTAAAAACTAATTGGTGGCCTCATTTACCTGGGGCCTCATTGCCCCACGCTCCCCTACATGAATTTATAAATACTAAAACTGAAAAATATTCTTAATTACTTGTTTTATTTAATATTTTACTGACACTCCATTAGTGGACAAGGGAGGGTTACTAGGGACCCAACCTAATTATCTAATTAACGGGGCAATATATTTTAATAATTTATTTCATGAAGAGGTGCGTATCAAAAAGTTGTACAAATACAAAAAAAATATGAGTCGGAAAAAGTATATCTTTAGTCGTAAAACTGAATAAATAGTAAACAGTAAACTGAAAAATGTAGTTTGAGGGTCCCTAGGAACTCCCCCTTGTTCACTTAAGTGTTCTAATATGCTATACTACTAATAATTACAATGGCGATGTTTCTGCTGCTTTATACTCACTACTACTACTACTACTGCAACTGCTACTGCTGCAACTACTACTCCTCCTCCTCTCAAAATTTCTTAAAATGGAGGACAGATCTCAATTTTTATTTTAAACATCTTAAATCCAATGGGAAAGTTACACGGCAGACAATGCCACCTACAAAAATATTGTGTACTAGGTAAATTGACAGTTTTGCTGACATCCAAACTGTACGACGTTATTCCGACGTAATGCTAGACATTTTAGTATCACTGTGGTATTCTTGTGTTGTAATATGGGGTTTGGGTAATCTGCGAGTTGCGAGCTGCGAGTTGCGAGTGCGAGTTGCGAGTTACGAGTTGCGAGTTCCTGAATGCGAGTTGTGGGTTAAAATTTGAGAGTTGCGAGTTTAATTTGCGAGTTGATTTTGCGAGTTGCGAGTTCCTGAATGCGAGTTGCGAGTTGGATTTTGCGAGTTAACATCTGCGAGTTGTCACATGCGAGTTGCGAGTTCCTAGTATTTGCGAGTTGCTTTCTTTCTTTATTTTTAACTGATTAAAGGTTCCACGCCTAATTTCACATTATGATTTTCAATACAGCATACATGCCAATTAATGTTCAATGGCAGTAGTTTGTAATGGCGCTTAGACTTTTTTTAGAATAAGCGCGGTATAAATAATATATGTATGCATGTATGTATGTATGTATACATACAAAGTTTAAATTGTATCATATATTCAGTTTCCATCATTGTAGTTGCAATAACCTATGACTATTGTACAGCTAATTGTGGTGACTAAAATAAAGGCCTGGTTTTTGTTATATCGCCCTTCCTGAAGGTGCACCGAGAGATTCCACATGTCGCTAAAATAATTTAATCAAAATCTTTAATCATATCCCCATCTGAAAGAGTGAAGCTTAAAATGTCTTTGTTACACAAATTGTGAAAATTTTTAATTAGTATTTGCTCCAATACAAATGAAATAAACATGATTTATTCACCTGTTTTCACCTTTAATGTAACTCTGTTGCCCACCTTTGTGTACTTTGTAGCCAAATACTTAGTAAGAAATCTTCAAGTCTCAATTATATAAATTCGTTTAATTATGAACAAGATGAATGAGCTGGCTGGTACAGATTGAGGATAGCTGTATCTTTTTCTATCAGAACAAAAGCCCCCATCATGAGGACTGGTCTTAGTTCAATGAAATAACCTCATGACCTGCAACATCAACATGCAAAGCTTGTGATTTTGGTAGAACTGGTAGAGGACTATGATGGTGTGTGGAGTGGACTGGTTTACTAGAATACAAGAAAAGGTGAGTTGTTTACTAACACAACACACGCCACCACAAATCTTCATTGCACATTCCTCAGACACAATACATTACCCACATATACAGCACTACACATACATTTACTCTCGCACAAAGAAGCCAACAAACCAGCGGCAGAGTTTAATTTAATATGTTAGGATGTAAGGTGTGAAAGTTAAGACTGACTATATCAAGTGATATCAGTGCAATAAAGAGGGAGTTCAAGGGTGTGGAGACTAAAGGGAAAAGGGAAATTAGTTAGAGAAACTGAACCACGTCTGGTGAATATCTCAGAAACATCTCTTTTTGGAAAATTTGATCTGCATGTTTCATTCATCCATATCAACATTTCACTACCAAACAGAATCCTGGTGTGCATTGATAGTAATAGTAGTCAGCAACAGGTGGTCCCACCCCCCCCCCCCATCCCTCATAGTTTATTGATTTGGAGTTCAAAATGGTGCAAAAGAGGCATCATATACATATGTAACTTAGTGGAAAGTTTGCAATGGGATTGTTTTCAAGATGGCATGAATGTAAATTTCATGTTCATTGTTTGATGCTGCTGAGTTGATGTCAGTTAGCTGACAGCAATGGACTGTACATGCTAAATGATCGCAATAACAAATTCCTAATCTGCTTGCACAAAGGACATACTGATAGGCTACATGCCCCAGGTGGGATCACACAAAGGAACATTGCAGCCTGTATCCTGCTCTCATTTTTTCTGATTCTGAAAGTTGAAGAAGGAGGATGCTTAATTTAGCCATCCCCATGTATTCCTTTGTATTCCCCTAGGATCTCTCCCAAAGACAACAGGTTCCCCTGTACTCAGAAACCCAAATATACTCAAGGGTCTCAGAAAGTAAAGGCTTTGATTACTTTTGAGGTTTAGAGTTAAATTACTAGTTGTTGATATCTGTTCTGAAGAACCTAGGGACCTTGAAATGAATACAAATATTTTACAAAATCCAACACAAATTACACTGTAGTATACAGGATTTCATTTAGGCAAGAAAAAAAGCCGTCCTCAGCTTCATGCGCACATAGGTGTACAAATCCATTTAACCACATTTCTTTGTTTTTTTTGTTTTTGTTCAAGAAAAAAATTTTGTTGAAATGTGGCAAGAATTCCGCATAGCGCATACTTTTTTTTACTAAAAAATGCATTTAAAGCGCTTAGAGTTTGGGCTGTTGGAAGCAGAGACATACTTTTTTGCCTTCCTGAGGAAAAGACAACCTATAATTTTTTATCCATTACGGTATGCCTACAATAAATTTAAAAATCACTTGACACTTACATCAACTCTAACAATTGATGATATTACACCACAAGGTCAAAGACTGTCAAATAGAGGTGCAGGCAAAGAGCATTTTTTACTTTTTTTATTTTTTTTTTTTTCTTTTGTTTAACACTATGATCAGCCGTCTTCTGAATAAACCCTGTTTACACATTAAAGCAATAATACAATATTTTTTTAAAGGCACCCCCAATTTTTCTCAATATTTTGAGATTTTTACACAGTTGCATTGGAAATTGGTCTTAGTAAACAATACTTGTGAATGATAGGCTTGAAATGTCTCTGTGTCACCAAGAAGGATTTTATAATTAGAATAATTAATATCGGAGATCTCTGATAAGTGGGCTTCTGGAAACTGCTTGCTGCTGGAAACGTATTTCTAATTGTGGAAATAGCTGGGAAATTGTGCCACGTACGTGTCTATAAACGCTCATCCAGTAGCAAGCAGTCAATTTGGAGTCATTTTATCGTGAGGTGGACTGTGACCAATAACATTTTCTGATGTTACATCAAAGAAAAATTAATGCATTTACCCGCAGCAGAAGAATATGGTCGCTTTGGCTCGTCATAGCTTTCCTTGCGCTTTATTCCTCTTGTCAAATGCTCACTCACCCGGCGCTTTTGTTCTTTGTTATGCATAGCGTTCTTGGTAACCTCCTTCGCATCGTTAGCAATCAATCGGGTGTCCTCTTGAGCCGGCTTTTGTATCTCTCATCTTACAATCGTCATTAGGCTTTCTGTCAGCGTAGATGTAAGTGGTTGATATTGCAGAAAATTCTTCCCACCCACCACACCCTCAGTGTGTTGAGGTCTCATAAGTGCTTTGTTTGGCGAATGTGTTACCAATTTTACTCAAATTATACTCAATTTTCATGTTTTTTGACAGCCATAATGAGGCCATGATTTAATTTTATGTTAATGCATGATATTAGTCCAATCTAATGTTGCTAAATATTAATTATGCAGCTGCTGTTATCTAATGATTTTCAATTTTCCAGTGTGCAAACTTATTTCAAATATATAATGTCATATTGTATTTGCCTTTATACATGTACATGTAGATTTTGTCAGCTTACGTCTATTGTATGACAGGCAGAAGTGTTTAAGAACCTGTGGCAAGTTGTATGGGTGTGTTTGTTGACTTGCAGATAGGTTATGGGAAGATTGGTAGAGGATAAGTCCTTTCCGACACAAAAAGGACAAGCTTATGTAATTCTATTATGTTGTGTTATTTGCAGATAGATCATTTGCAGAGATGACCGGGAGAAGAAATTATTTTCTGGTATCTGTATTTTTGGTTTTGGCCTTCCCGATAATTTATTAGGTAAAGGTAGCTGTGGTGGAAAACTTTTTCTCTGCCAATTTCAAAACTTCGGAAAATACCCAGTGAAGCTGAGTTAGAAAATTTGACATAGTCTCTCTCCTACACACTGTCATAACCTTGGACCAATTGGTTAGTATTAAGCAAACAAAACGTGCTAACGCTTTTGACAGTGAGGAAATAAATGGCAACGATTTTGTCTATTCTCATATTCTTCTGTCCAAGGGTAAATACACATTTTTTTTAATATTGTTGTTTGCAGGTATAGTTTACTAGACATTACCAACACAACTGTGCAAAAATTACAAATTTTGAAAATTGGGGTCACTCTTAAAAAATTAAGGTTAGGGTTGGGAGTTCACATATTATTTGTGCATGGGGTTAGGTTAAATCATGGTATGTACATGGTAGGACAAAGGAGTAAAATGTAAAAAGGTGGCAAGATTTGATGTCGTAAAATATCATAAATCTCAATATCTTTTGACCACGGGCTTGTTTGTCAAATTAGTGAACAACAAAGTTTTGCATGACTATGAAAAGATGCATGCACTTAAAAAGTACTTAAAGGTAGGCATAAGTACATTCTAAGTTCACACCTACTTTGTATCATGTGCCTTATCTTGTTAACAGAATAAAGCACATGATACAGATTAGGTGCGAAGAGTATGCAATTATACCTAGAAGTGAAAAAGGCAAAAATGTAACAAATGTTCATAGAAATAAATTAAAATTTTACATATTTGCAACTCGCAAATACGGGGAACTCGCAACTCGCATATTTCAACTCGCAAAATCCAACTCGCAGTCACGAACTCGCAACTCGCATTCAGGAACTCGCAACTCGCAACTCGCAACTCGCAACTCGCAACTCGCAACTCGCGACTCGCAACTCGCAAAATACCTTCTCCCTGTAATATGCGTGTTGGTATAGGCCTAGTAGTAGTCTATTTCCCTATACATTTGACGTAGTTTGCAGAAAGTGATCTGAGGCCAGGTTTTTACTTTTTAATTATTCTTTTAAATAAATGTACGTAATTTTGAGATTTAATGACAAAAAACTATCCATGGATGCATTTACATTAGAAATAAATAAATACACAATATTTTTTCTTTAAATTTTGGTTCACGTAGTCCATCTTTCTAACATCAACGTTAGACTAACTAAATGTTAAGCATAATTACATATACACGGGCATTTTATGTTAATCGCACCTACTCTGTTCATTCATTTAACGATACATGATAGGTGCGAATGGTATAATGAAATTATGCCAAATATTTTTTTCAACAACTTCCCAATTGTAGGCACGTAGGCATGTGGTCACAACTCTTGGCTAAACAGAAGCAAAACAAACCTAACCAGTACAATGGCAGAGATTTCACAATCTTACAACTATTTCGAAAGAAGCATTGCTTCAGTTTTCAACCATAGGGGATACTGGGGAATTATGCCCCCCCCCCCCATTTTTGACCTTTTCACCACATAATTCTTCAAATATCAACCAAGAAAATAAAAATTGTATTATGATTTCATGAAAGCAATAGGTGCCAAACATTTGTGATAAACATTGTTGGGAAAATTATTACAATGAATAGGAAGTAGTGTTAATGGTGCTGCTTGATTTGTCTGCGGCATTCGACACCATTGATCATGATATGCTGCTGTCTCGTCTCAAAAATAACCTTGGTATCTCTGGTAATGTCTTAAAATGGATGCATTCTTATCTTAGCAGTAGAATCACACAGGTCCACATTGATGGATTTTTCTCAGACCCTCGTCCACTTAGATTTGGTTTGCCACAGGGCTCGGTTGTAGGTCCACTCATGTACGTCATCTACACGCTCCCCATTGGAGAAATAATTCGCAAATACGGACTAACTTACCATCTTTACGCGGATGACACTCAGATTCTGACATCTTTTAATCCCAAAATACCTGGTGCTCGTGAAGAAGCCGTAAGAAAACTCGAACTTTGCATTAATGAACTCAATGACTGGATGCGATTGAACAAACTCAAGCTAAACGGCAATAAAACCGAATTCTTTGTTGCTGGCACACTGCAAACACTTAGCACCATTGGCCCACTTGAACTTAAAGTTGGTGACAGTGTAATCAAACCATCGGACATTGTCCGGAACTGGGGCATCATATTTGATTCACATCTCTCCATGACACGTCATATAAACAGCTGGATATCATACATCAATCTTCAACTTCGCAACCTACGACGCATTAAACGGTCTTGACCATGACACTCTCCATTCCGTTGTTCGATCATTGTATGATCGCGTCTAGATTATGCAATGCCCTCTTGTACGGAGCCAAATCTAACGATCTTGATCGCTGCAAGTCACTCCAACATAAGGCTGCCATAGTGATATTTCAGCCGCGAAGCGCTAGTCCATTTCTCCAATTATGCAAATCTACAAGTGGTTGCCAGTCCGTGATCCGCACAACTTCAAAGTTGTCTCTACGTTTTCAAATGCCTGGAAGGATCTGCACCTGAATATCTTATCAATTTAATTTCACTAAGGAAACCTCACACTCGGACCGTTGACAAGATCTTCAATGGAAAAACTCAAAATCAAACTCGTGTTGGCAGAACAAAATCGCTGATGTGCTTCAAGCCGCAGCCCAAGGACTATTGGAACTGCCTCCCGCGTAATATAAGGGAGGCATGCTCAGTAACAAGCTTCAAAAAAACTCTTAAAATATCACTATTATGCTATTATCTTTGCTTTTTATATTTTGTGTGTTCTTGTTGTTCATTGCATAATGCGCCTTGATCTTTCAGAAAGCCGGCGTATATAAATCCTCTATGTATGTATGTATGTATGCATAATATTAACGATTTGCTTTCAATAATTACTCCCGACATGGGAGGAGTAACGGGGTTATACATAAATATGCCAATTAAGACAATAAAATAAATGGAATTCATTAAAAGTCGTCGTGTATATAAATTTGAATTTTGGCTGTAAGGCACTCTTTAAGACCACCTGGAATCAGCACATCAGTTTGCAATGTTACCCCATCTAAATAGCCCCCACTTGTAATTTTATATGCATATTAAATATTTGTACGCAAAGAGGAGAATCAAGTTCAGGCCCTACTCTATATGACATCATTGTCTACTCAAACTTGAGGTAGAAACCATAAGCAGTAAGTGTACCTTTTGGACGAAGCGAGGAATCGATCTAAGAGTTCCGAATTGATCGGTTCGGTTCGGTGCAAAAAAATTGCCACAATTACTCATTTTACACTTGTTGCTGTAACTTAATTGATTGTTGGAAGTTTCCCACATATCTACAACATCAAGTTCCAGCACGGATTAATAATTGGACTAACTTGAATATTTCTTTGTGTACTTAATTACTGATTACTAAATAAGCGCAAAAAGCTGGGCAAAAAGTTGTGTGATTTTGAGTACATGTAGAAATATTATTGAGTTTTACTGATTCAAATAATTTGAGCTACATATATGCCTAGATCTACATGATAGTGAAGTGAAAATATTAATCATTTAAAGTACTCAATAAAATGAAATCTAAACCCGGTTACACTTAATTTTATTGAGTATTTTTTCGTGTATCCTATAAATATATCCTTGTGTCCCTTTAAAACGTATAAGCCGATAATTATAACATCAGCAAAGATTGCATCATGTTAGGCAAACTACCACAGCATGCAGCAACAACCACATATAAGATCCTTTGACAAGAGTATCGGGTAGAGCAGGGATAACTGGTTTGAAGCAGTTTTGGTCACCTGTGGTGCTCTGTAACCAGAGACGGTATATAGTTGAAGACCCACGACTCGTCTCTTGCCTCTCATTCGGTTTTTATAACAGGTCGGAGGTCTTGCGTCTAGACACTCCCTCTTGCCGGTATTATATTGCAGATCATACTTTCTATTATCGTAAGTTTTTGCAAGCAGACGAATTATTTTCAGATCATATCAGCTTGGCCTATGAGCTGTCATTCTAAATATGACCATAATAAATTGACATTACATTACGGGACAATACAATAAAGCACCTTGGGAAATACCGGGTAAAAATTGCTTAAAGTTAGCAGCTGAAAAACAAAAAGGGAATTAGTTTCCATTGCAGCTTGTTACTGCCGCTACGTAACGCGTAAACGTGCGGCAGTCGAGTCGTTATCTGTTACTCTTACATTTCGGGATCTTAGATCTGATAACTTTTCTGTGCTTTGGCCACTATCCTAATTTAGTAAACAAAACGTATCGCCAAATAGGTCACGACACTACGTAACGTTAGCCAACTATTTCCTGTTATTCCCAGAAAAATCATCCACAACAAGGTTTCAAACATCGTCTAGTACCGATTCAATATCGCCTACTGATGTGCAAAGTATGGCCGATCATCTATAGATAGAACAGAATTGAAGAGGAGAAGGAGCTCTGCCAGACGATCTATTTATTCAATTGACATCGATTTGGCTCGGATGCAACGGACGACGATAAACCCGTACCTCCAGATGGAGGGTACGGATGGGTGATCGTGATAGCCGTTCATTTCATTCAGGCAATGGGCATGGGTTTCTTGTTTCTGTCTTGACATCTTTGGGAATCTTCTACATCGAGTGGCGAGAGTATTTTGATTCAAGTGCAGCAGAAACAGGCCTGGTTTGTTTTTCTCTTTCATCGGTGGTCATTGGAGTTATAAGTATGTATTTTGAAATATTTTTGTAAATGTTTTGGTTATTAAAATTGTTAAAGATGTGCATGATATTTGTTAGAGATTTAAAGCTATGCATGAATTTATTTTTAATACTATATCATCATTGGAAATATCTAATAATATGCATGGATAAACTCTATAACAAGTGACGTTTCATTTCATTTTATTCAGTTCTCATTATCATTGTTAGATATAAAAATATTTTAAATGTTTTGGTTATTAGAATTGTTTAAAGCTGTTTATTTTCTATTTAAGTGAATTAGTTATATCATTGAAGGTCGACCTATAATCCCTCTGTAGGACCCTCGTCCATCTCTCTCTCTCTCTCTCTCTCTCTCTCTCTCTCTGTAGACATGGTAGAGTGCGCTGCACGAATTTTGGTTGCAATAGGTTCAATGTAGTACAACGGAGTCATGCTGAAATTTCGGGCATGTCAGACGTTCATTATTCAATCGTTTTGCATTTCACATTACGAATCACCCTCATTGGCCCGACACCAATGTCAAAAAAAAAACGAACGTCAAGGTTCCCTGTACTAGGGTTTCACATCAATGACACATAGACACAGCTGACACAGCCAAATACGTTTTTTTGTTTTACAACCTTTTTCGGTTAAAAAGCTTTTCTCAGAAGTTTCTAATAACGACGTCGACCGGACAATAATATAAACATTACATCGAAATTGTTCATATCGTGGTGGTTATAGTAACCCGGATAGTACAATGTATCTCCAAAAGTTGCGCAAGCAGCATATATTACATAAAAGCTATTTGAGTACGAAAATGATTCAAGTATCAAAATAAATAAAATAAGAGCCACATACCAAAAAATGAATACCCGTTTACCCTGCCCACACACGCACGCGGTGACGGTGGCATTCTTTTGCGATGCAATCAGCTAAGTAACCCGTGTTATGCGTTTAGGGGTTAGAAAACAAATAGTGTTATGGCCAGATTTAATTATATAAGGTTTTCATCTAGATTTGATGATCTTGACCCCAAAAAAACCCCATGTAAAGTTTCTCGACAATATTTAAAGGTACATTTCGTGATTTTAGCACCTGTTTTATTCATTGATCACTAGATATCCTTGAGAAACGCTTATTCTCAAAATTTGAGCTGATTCCGATCTTGCGGTTTAGTGTTATGAGCAATTTCTCCTTTCCCACGGTCCCATAGGCTACTGTGCTGTAATTTCTGTCCTTTAACGGACTAAAATTAAATAGCGCGAGTTTCTTACAGATGCGACCGAATTTGCACGTAAGATTCGGCACACATGGATTATTAAGCCTAACAGTTCAGATAATATAAAAATCTCAACATTTTTGTAGGTAAGTCGGGGGACGAGGCTGTGGATCGCGAAATGCCCCTTTAAATCCGTTTGATGTGACAGCTACTCAGACAAAGTTTCTCAAGTTGGATTAAACTGGAGGACAGATATGAATTTTGATTGATTTTTTTTTTAATTTACTAGATTTTTATTTCAATGTATTTTGATTTAAAATTGTAATCTAAACTTGAAGTTGTCCCTAATAGCAGTCCAATTAGATTTATTTTAATGTATGAAATTTAAGAGTAAAAACTTGGTTTTGTAAACCCCATAGAGTATTGTTTAAAATTCATATTGGTCGACCAAAATGGGGCACATTACCGGTCATAACATCCACACCAAACATCATTTAGCCCTAAGATTTGGGGTAAATGAGAAAATAGTAGCTTGAAGGGTTCTGGGAGTGAGAACGAGGCTATTCGCGATCGGGCCCTTTTACTTAGTTTGTTTAAGTCATATTCGTAATTTAAATTACCCCCAAATGGTACATTGTTTGGCCAAAACCCAGGCCAAAATTCCACCAAAAACCTGTTTCTGGAGCAAAATTGTGGAAACAAAGTTTCTTGATTTTAGGGAAATTTTGGCTGGGCACCTGTAGAGGGTGCCATGAAAAAAATGCCCATATGTATGTGCACTATTAGTCTGCTATTACACTTGGATGGCCTTCCTGGAACGTTTTTCTCTGCAAAGCCTTAAAGGGACATAATGGCATGAAAAAAAATTGACATAATGAAAAGGACCGTTACTGAAATCACTTCCACGAGTTGAAAACAATTTGGATGTTTACATTCTGTAAAAACAGTAAAAAACAGGAAGAGTTCCAGGGAGGAGGTGGAAGTTTGTGGCAATTTCTAGAACAGAAAAGCAAGGTGTTCACATCCCTGACAGAATTTACAGTGTACCTAGCATCAAAGCTAGCATGTTTTGCGACACAATTCAAAAGCATTCAGACCGGTGTGAAAGCAGATATAGTCCGGTGGGACTCATAGTCCGGGGCTCCATAGACGATAACGGAATAAAGCGTGAAACTAATGTTGCGTAAAGAGTCAACTGAATCGATTGCCCTATTGTTCACCATTGTTCCCGGACTATGAGTACGCCGGACAATGTTTACTTCTACACCGGTGTGAAAGCAGATATAGTCCGATGGGAGCCATAGTCCGGGGCTCCATAGATGATAACGGAATAAAGCATGTACTAACGCTTTGTAGGCTAATATGAGCAAAAAAAGTCAGGGTTTTTATGTGTTAAGAATAGGATTTTTGTGAGATCACATGACTCTATTGAGGTGAAATTTCCCAAAACTGGTGCATTGTGGGATTGACTCAATACACCCTCTGGGATGCACCATTACATTTCAAGGGGAACCCAGGATTGTCTTGAAAAGGGAAAAACTCTAAGTGAAATGCATAGCTTTTTTTAGTTCAGAAAGGTATTTTGAAATGCCAGATTCAGTTTTGGTTTGGTTTTTGTTTTGTTTTGTTTGTTTCGTGTTTGTTTGTTTCATTTTTGTAACTTGTAACTTATTAAATTTCGCGGCTGAATTTCTGACTTTTTCTTACGACTATTATTAAAAGTTTCTGGCCTTAAAATATAATTTCTCAAACTTATTTCTAGGGTCATTTAACTCGTGGGGGTAACGCCTTTCTCTCTTTCTCGGATGAGCTTGGTAAGGTTTATGCACGTCTCTCTCTCGGTATGAGGGTGGTTATCGTTTTGATCTTGACCTTTCTAGATTCCGCAAAAGTTTTTCAGTTGGGTTGTAAACAAAGACCAACCTCTAAAGCTAATCTTAGGGGTCAAGGGCATGTGGGCAAATTAAAGGAACATTCTTTTAATGTTTCGTAGCTATAGGCCTAATACCATTATGGCTGTTTTAGGGGTTTAAAGCGATAAGCAGCGATTTGGTGATCCAAATTCTCAAAAAATCACCAAAATTCGTATTTTTTAAGTGCTAACATAACCTGCAAGTGGTTGACCTAAAATCCCTGTATTAGGCCAATGGAATTTGATTCTTAGTTTCCTGTTGGAGATTTTTTTGACGAGGTCCGATTTCATTATTCATTATTTACTGTCATTTCATTATTTACTGTCATTTCATTATTACATCTAAAGGCATCTTGAATACATTAGTAGGCCTAACCTTATATTTATTACATAAAACAACATTTCCAAGTGCCTAATTAACAAAACAGAGGTATTTGCAGGTTTATTTCTTCAAAAGTTTAAAATTCAGTTCAAGCATTTTTGCACCTAGTATTATGAAAAGCGGGACAAAAATCTGGAGGAAATTCATTATTTATGGTATACTGTGACACCCCTACCAAGTTAACTGCTTAAAATGAACAGGAAGGGATACTTGAATGTTTTGAGCAACTGAAAATTTGTTTTTATTAATAAGTTTTCAAGAAAAAACATTTTTCCCCCAAAATAATGAAATATTTGCCACAGCAGCAAATCTGATGCGCGCTCCAACAGGAAACTAAGAATCAAATTCCCTTGGCCTTAGAGACAAGGCAGTACTTTTTATCCGATTCTGTAATTTCATATGATTTTTTCTTTAATTGAATGGGAATGTAGTTTTCGCATCATTTGAGGAAGAGTGCCCTCAAGGGTTAAGCCTACAAATTGAATTAAAGGGGGATTATGAAATTTCCCAAAAAAAAAAAAAAATCTGATAAAATGTTCACACCATTTGAGGAAGAAGAGCACCCTCAATGGTTAAGCTTATTGACTTAAAAAGCCATTATGCGATTTCATTAAAGGGACATTATGCGAAAACAATTTGATATTTTATGGGAATGTATTTTTTGCATTATTTGAGGAAAAGTGCCCTCATGGATTAAGCTTAGAAGTTGAATTAAAGGGGATTTTTTTTTTTTTTAAAAAAAAAAAACATTTCTGCATTTTTTAAAAAAAAAATTGGATCGAAATGTATACACTCACGAAACTTGATGGGTGGGTGTAGCGTGGGCCCAGCAAGATCAAGGTCGATTGGTTAGCTATGCGTGCCCCACAAGCCACTGAGCCAGGTAATCGCGAAAAACTTCGGTACTCAAACAACACCAGTGGCTTTAAAAAAAGCTAGGTGATCGCGAAGCCCGGGGGACCACTTAGTTATGTTTAATTGAGATTTATCAAAAAATGATTTAAAAAAAGTTTTGTTCTGCCATGTTGAATTGTCTCCATTGCAGGTACCCTGCATATACCTGGAGCTGTGTTATGGTCTTTGAATCAGTCTAGTCCGATTCAGAAGGGCTTAAAAACCTATAGTTGAGAAATCGAAGTTATCTGCTTGCACAACTTTTTGGGTCACCCTGTACTATCCAGGTACACGCTGGTGTGCTGCTTTTTGTCTTATGCGCGAAAGCAGGACTTGTGGTTCGAGAATCGCCTTGTGTTGTTGTATTATTGTTATTATTAATTACAATACCTCGCCCATAGCTTGACGCGCTCATACCCAAAGATTTTTGCGATTTAAATCGGATTGTGCCCCATGCAAAGTTACTTACACATCCTCAATAATATTCCCCTCTCTACACGCGTACACTCCAAAAAATGTGGAGTAAAAAATGTCACAGCATCTTGATGTTGAGTACAATTTTAGTACCAAAGTTAGTAAAAACCTTACACAAAGCTGCGTATATTTTACCCAACAATGACTAAGCTTAGTCAACAATGGGTAAGGTTTACTCAACTTTGACTAATATTTACTCAACATTAAGTGACATTTTTTACTCAACATGAGTAAAATAATTTTTACAGTGTATTCCCCTAAAAATACAACCCTCTTAATTAGTGCTATAATTTCAAAATTCATTATTAAAAAAAATAAATTCGTGTGTCTCTTAAAGCATATCCTTTTCTCCACACACTCTGTTCATATTTCATCTGATTTGATTCAGTGGTTTGAGAACAAAGGCGATTTCATAAGTTGTACACTTCACTTCCAAGTTTGATTAAGACAGAGCAATCAGAGCAATGCGTATAGACGGCGAGCCATGCCTATCTGGCGCTGTTTTTCGTAGTCCACCAAATAAGCATATCCCTGTCCGATTGTTGCCAAATATCTTTATCCTCCATTGTTTGCTGAAGTCTATGTGTAGCCATTGGTCACGATCGTTAAGCAAAAGAAATATTGAGGTGATTTTCATTAATTTACACGAAAATGGGCATATTTACGTGAACCAAGACGGTTATGTGGTGTTAATAGGCTCTAAACCATTTACACCCAGGTTTTGTCTTCACACTTGATGGACACGGAATTGGTTTAGTTATACAGGTTGGTTATTTGGTCTACTCATCACAGTCTAGTAAACACTTGTTTGATTTCTCTCTTGAATGTCTCAGTCTCTTTATCCTTACCGCTTTATTTTTGTTTAAAATCAGTATAACCTTGTCAACTAAATATTAAAAATTTAAAAACAATCTGTCTTTTGATTCTGTTTCAATGACGTCTGTCATACCGCTGTCATAGTGTTTGATGTAACTAAAGTTTGCTTTTCAGTGGTTACTGGTTGTTTGTTTGTTGTTGTTGTTGTTGTTGTTTTATCAAATGGTCCATACCAGAAGTAGGAAGGCGTTCACATCTCTAAATTGGTATTTAATTAACCCCACCGGTGCAATTTACAATATTCACATAGATTTGTCAGACAATACAAGACCAATGAAGACTGGATAAAACAATGCCAACCCCGATGCCAACAAAATATTTCCATAGTGATTTATTTAACAGGATTAGTACCAGGGGATTGTTGTAGTTGAGACATTTTGTTCAACTTTTTAAAGCAATATTAGCACATTTTTTTGAAGAGCGCCCCCAATTTTTCAAAAAAATTGAGATTTTTACACGGTTGCATTGGTAACCGGCTAGTAAACTATACCTGTGAATGGTTAAGCTCGAAAATGTCTGTGTGTCACAAACGAAGGAATTTTGTAATTAGAATAATTATTATCGGGATCCCGATAATAATTCAACGGCTGCTGGAAATGGCCTTCCAATGTGAAATAGCCAGGAAAAATAGCGCCATGTACGTGTCTACGCTCATCCATTAGTTGTTTATTGGTTCAGGCAAGTCAAATTAGAGGTTATCTTCTCGAGGTGGCACTATTTCATCATGGACGGAGATAAACGTAGCATTTCCAGCTCTGCCGTTAAGTCCAATCTGGGATCCCAATTCTAATTACAAAATCGCTCATTTTATGATAAATACGCATTTCTTAGCATTCTCGTTCGCAGGTATAGTTTCCTAGACAATTACCAACGTAACTGTGCCAAAATATCAACTTTTGAAAATTGGGGGGGGGCGCTCTTCAAAAAATGTGCTAATATTGCTTTAAGTTGAACCTGCAGGCTGCATCAGCGATATTAGGCAAACTTGTAATGAGCTAATTCGAGGTGGAGTTGCAAAATAGCCTTTGTTTTCAAAACCAGTGAACCGTGTCAAAAAAATATGGACATGATATACGACAATAGATCACTGTTTTACAATCTGTTATAAAATTAGAATCAGTAATTTTGAAAATATAGCACCAACTACAAGGATTGCATTTTTTTGGATACCCTGTATTTTTTTAAAAAAGAGTAATGTTCAGGACAAGAATAATTATCTTGCAATATGTTGAATATCATACCAAAGCTATCAACTAAGGTCAACTAACCAAACATTTAAAGGTCCCAGGAAATGCAAATGGAATTGATGTGGTTTGTGTCAAGTCTACAAGGAGGGGCGAGAAAGCTTTCAATATTTGGGTTGGTGATGGCATCATTTGTGAATCTATTCATGACACTAACTGATAATCAATAGTTTCACAAATGATGTCACTGGTAGTGTATTCCCTGTTTATTGCAATGGAATCTCATACAAACAAAGATTTGCAGTAGATACTTTATTATCTCATTTCCTGGGATCTTAAACAAAAGGTGCAATTGCTGAATACCCGATCATTTACTAACACAAGACTTGCGCCAGGTCTAACATCATTTAAACCTATTCTAAATCCTATCTATGATGTGACATTTGTTTATGTTTGCGGCGCCCTCTGTTGGTGTAAGAGAGAAAGTGTGAAAAACTGACCGGCAAAAGCCCCTATTCTTTGCATGGTGAAATTTGGTTTTTTTGTTTGTTTTTTTTTTTTTGCTGTAATTTTTTGTTTCAAATTAAATAGTTCCAACATTCTTAGTAAACATGCTTGCTAATGCTACCAGGTGCATATTGTGACCGATTTAGATCAGGAAAGGTTCTGCAAGTAAATTAATGACCAGATTTTATGTGGTCTGCCATAGAACTACTCAGTGTAATATTTTGCCTGCCAGAAAACAGCAGAGGGCGTCCTGAAATTTCAACATGTGAAATCATAGGTCACATCAACTATAGGGCGCTTGCACGGAAGGTCAGTAGTTAACTTGGTCAGAGTACCTGTCGTCCAAGCATGCACGAATATAATTACCTGCATAACTGAAATGTTTAGGTGAACTAGGTACATGTATTGTATTATTCGCATGCTTAGATCATCTGGATGGCAAACAAAAGTCCATTCAACATAATTTACCTTCCGTGAAAGGGCCCTATAATGATTTGACTTTGAGTAAGTCAAGTGTGCACGGATATTTAGCAGTTGGTCCAAAACAAATATTTTATATCGTTATACAGCTTCAGGTTTTTGAAAGAAAATTCCAAAACCTCTTCACGAAAAAGTGTTGATAATGGTCGGAGGAACTGGAGCTGGGAAGGGTACTGGAGTGGTTCAAGTATACCAGTCTTTAACGCGGTCTCTACCTAGCCTCTCGCCTGAAGTCGTAGTCTGCCGAGTACTCAAGAACCCGTCAAATGGAATCTTCCACACTTACAATGTTGACCAGGCCATTGGTACAGGCGACCAGCCTCTCTGTGGCCCGCTGAGATTCTGACCAATCTGTTTTGCTCGAAGAATGCCGATGGGAATCCACTACCTGCCAGTGATGCTCCTAGAGTCAACAAGACCACTGTCGTAAAATGACCAGTCAAACCGTACCAAACAAGCTAGGATCATCATGGCGGGGATGTAGAATCACCTGGCTTCAAGGTGATCGTGATCAAGAAAATTAGGCCTAAGATGCAAAATTCGAAATAATATTATGCCTTATATGTATATATATTCGCTTCACACAACCGGTTCAAAATCCACTAACTGTATTTGTTTTGAATTGTTTCATTTAGGTCCAATGGCTGTCCGGGTAGCTGTCCTGATAGGATCTCGCCCTCTAGTGATGTCGGGAGCATTTATAGTCTTCCTAGGGCTTTTGGTGACGTCATTTGCTACGAGTGTTACCCAGTTGATGCTAACTGTAGGCGTATTCACAGGTATAGTTGAAAAGTGTTACACTATTAATACACTCAATTTTGTGGGGGATAAAATAGAGTCCAAATAATGTTTTAAAGAAAGTCTATAATATTGCACGTGAGGTCACTCTAAAGGACAACAATAGAATTGGCAAATAATCCTGTGATCACATTTTAGAGCCCGTGAATTTTAAACCGCGCCAGATGAGGAATGCGTTATTCAGTAATGTGCAGTTGTCTTCATGGCCAGCCTGAAGAATCCAGTTGCTAACGTTGTAAACAGATGTCACATTGTCATTGTGGTTGCATTCCGTTGATCTATTGTCACAAAGCTCAATGCATCAATTTGAAAAAAATGCTTCTCTTGTGAACGTCTAATTGTTTAAATAATACAAACATGTAAAAACCTCATTTTTGACAACATAGATGGCGCCCTATGTGCAAAATGTGCTGTGTCCTTTTAAAGCTATTGTCAGCAAATGCAACTATGAGTTGATTTTTTCAAACGTCTTTTGTCTAATTAATTTTCATGAAAGATAATAACTTGCAGTGATGGAAGTTTTCTTATCGCTTACTTCATACGTTTTCGATCAAATTGAGAATGGGTGGTTGAACATGTTGAAGGCACTTATTCAAGTTATGCGTTCGTAAGATTAGAACCTTTCTATTTCGTTGTTTGTCGAAAATTTCTTTAACAAAGTACAAATTGTTGTTTTTTATTCACAGCTTTTGGCTATGGAATTATATGCGGTCCTGCGATCATGGTAATCGCCGATTACTTTGACGAAAACTTCGCTTTAGCCAATGGTATCGCTTTTTCTGGTGTCAGTATCGGACAGCTCATATTCCCTCCTTTATCTGTCGAGTTCATCTACTGGTTTGGCGACTGGAAAGGTGCCATGTTTATAATTTCTGCCCTGCTACTTAATATAGCGGTTTTCGGTGCTCTTCTGCGACCGGTTAAGAAAGCAAAACCTGTCTCAAGCAAGAAAACAGCAAAATCAGTAACAACCCCAACGACATATCCGAATGCCGGTTTTGAGGAAGATCCAAACTACCCCAATTCCATTCCCTCTACATCTTCTTGTGAAAAACATATGGACAGACAAATTATACCGTCAGAGAATCAGAATGAACTCCCAATCCTTAACAAGGTATCCGAGGACAAGGCTGTGCCTCATATAGAATCACAGCTGCGGCTAAATGATGTAGCTAAAACCACGCCACTTAAGAAGTACCAAAGGAAACTCAGGGACATAATGAAAAAGTTAGTGACATTTTTAGCAGAGAGCTACGGTATCCCAGGCGTCTTTCGGAGTCCACTTTTCGTCTTGATGATCCCCGCCGTTATTTGCCTAGCAACGGGATGGTTCGCGATTGTAACTCATCAAGCAGCGCGTGCAATATCTGTTGGAGTTTCTGAAGAAGACGCGTCCTTATTGCTGTCAGTGATGGGCATCGGATCTCTTGTTGGGCGACTTTCACACGGCTGGTTTATCGACCGGGGTTTCATCACCAGCGAGATATGTCTGGTCATCTCTTTGGGCGTGTGTTCAGCTGCAACCTTCTTGGTCTGCTTTGTGAATCTCTTTCCAGTTTTAGCCATTTTAGCAACTATTCAGGGAATGACTGCAGGTATTGGCAATACCCTTACCATTGTCATCATTAAATCATTCTCGAAACCAACCTTTGAGGACACTGCTGTTGGAATGCTGTATATGATCTGGGGCTTCGGAGATCTAATAGGTGGAGTTGTTGCAGGTATGTACAACAGAGTATTCTGATATTCAAAATAGAGGCACATCATTTATTATTTCAAGTTGCAATGTCTCCTTCTATTATATTTCAGAATTGGTTTTCAACCGTTTTCCCATGTAAAACAACCATTACAATATCATCATGTATAATCTTACATAAATGACATTATCTGCATTGCATTATCTTATTATGGGAGACTTCCAATTTTGCAATCTCTTTTGCATCTTAGAGCAGATGAGAAAACCCCATGCTATTTATACTACTTAGCTCAATCTCTGACTTGTTGTAAACAACACCTGGAACCATCTCAATATAGCACTAGAGAATTCCATTTTTCTCTTCCATAATACACAAAAGTACTTTTTCCCGTGAGAAATCTTTTCTCAAGTCAAATCACTATGAGCTAGTAAAATCTCAATACCCTTGGCACAGTTCAGTAGCTTTCATTCAACAATGTATTTAGAAAATACACCCCTTGGTTTTTGGGTATGATACATGATACCAGATCACACAAGGTCAGTTCATGTCACAACCCACTGAACTGTGTCCTTGGTGGATGAGCATATTTCAACTCATATAGTGAATAGAAAAATAATATTTTTAATCACGAGATGGAGGATACTACAATTCGTCGGCTGAATGCAAGACCAACGTAAGTGCATTTTGACTAATTTTACAGGAAGAACGTTTGTGTTTATTGGATTCTATAGGTGGTGTGTCCATAATTATAGCAGGTAATACAATAGGAAATGTATTTGTATGAAATGAATCAAATAATTTCTCCTTGATAAACCTAATTAAATATTTATTTACAAAAGAAGAGAACGTAAGTGAAATCAGTATTTTCTTGTTAATGCAAGACCAACGTAGGTGCCACTTACGTTGGTCTTGCATTAAACGCCTTTTCAGTGCAAGACCAACGTAAGTGGTATTTACGTTGGTCTTGCATTAAACGCCTTTTCAGTGCAAGACCAACGTAAGTGCCACTTACGTTGGTCTTGCACTGATAAGGGCAAGACTGTTTAATGCAAGACCAACGTAAGTGCCACTTACGTTGGTCTTGCACTGAAAAGGTGTTTAATGCAAGACCAACGTAAGTACCACTTACGTTGGTCTTGCACTTAAAAGGGGCAAATATGTTTAATGCAAGACCAACGTAAGTGCCACTTACGTTGGTCTTGCATTAAGCGGAAAAAAGCGCATTGCACATACGTATCTTCTTCTAATTAAAACTTTTTTAATCGCTTGCATATCTTCACACATAGTTTAAATTATGCGCGAATACCTCCCCTTTCGACAAAAATTTCGACAAAAATGTCCCTTACGTTGGTCTTGCATTCAGCCGACGAATTGTCAGAACCCGGACATTTCATACCAATATCGATTTCCTTGCATAACAAAAAAATTGTCTAATTTTGTGGGTGTTTGTTAATTTGGAGGTGGGCTATGGGTTGCCGTTCCTTCTTTGAACTCTGGCTAATCAAAATGTTACTTCGACTGATAATATGTTGCATCGGCTAATCCATCAGTGTAATGCCATATTCTAGAATATGTTATTCCTCTCATTCGATATCCAAAACGAAAAGACCGGTATAATCTCAGAACATCGCTTAAACTCGTCTTTAAATACATTTTTCTCTGTCACTCTGTTTTTTGCACACAGGTTACCTCTACGATGTAACTGATAACTACAACGTATCTTTTTACTTTGCCGGGACGTCTCTTGCCGCCACCACAATTCTAGTTTATCTGGCCTGTGTTAATTTAAGGAATACGCCATGTTGCTAAACTGTACAGAAAGCTAGCACTCAGACAACTTGAAAATGCTCGGTACAGTAGTGAGAGACAGGGCGACCTCGACAACAGCACCGAAGAATATGACAATGAGGCGTTTACAATGGAGAATGAAGAGCTGGAAGGAATTTCAAACTCAGGTTCACGTGTTCGTGAGCATGGACGCGTTCGCCCAATGTTTCAGATTGAAATACACGATTCGTGGGAGAGAGCCTGTAGTCTGCCTGACACTAATGTTTGAATGCAGGAAATCAATTTAGTACCGAAAACAACATGGACGTGCCGACTGCGTTCCGTCGACATCGGGATGCTCGAATATGGCGCTTGGCGTCGCTTGCACATGAGTTCAATAATTTAACTTGACCAGATCTGTCCTCCAGAACAACCCAATTCAAGCATGTAGAGTAAAACAAACGGATTATACAGAAAAGCTCAGAAATATCTAAAATTTTCAGGTGAACCAGGTGCATGTATTGTATCACCTTATGCTTGGATGAGCTAGAGGATAAACAACAGTTCATTCAACAAAATTTACCTTCTGTGAAAGACCTTACGCATAATATACTTATAGTTCGAATTTTATATAAAATCTGTCCTTTCCCATTGCAAATTTTAATGAGTTGTAAATAGGTCATCTGTACAGGTGAATGTATTGTAGTCATGCAATGCGGATCTCTTGCGCTGCATCGTGACTGCCTGTTGCAAACGGTCGATCTAAGAGTTACTTTCTTTTTGATTTTAAGAATAAAAATGTCCCAAATGTAGTCGACCACTCTAGCTTCACACACTGTCACATTTTGATTCCGCTATTCAAACAGCTGGTCCGATTTAACTTAAAATGTTTTTAATGTGGTCTGGTGGTGATATGCTTGCAGTCTAGAAATGTGCCTTTCGATGGGACACGTCACATATTTGAAATTTTCAAATAAACCAGGTGCGTGTATTATATTATCCGCATGATCTGGAGGACAAGACATATCTGTTCAATATGATTTACCTTCTGCGAAAGGACCTTATGGGGCTCATTCACGAAGGTAAATTATTTTAAGTGGACTTGTTTGTACTTCCGATCATCCAAGCACGCGGAAGATACATGCAACTGGTTCACCTGAACATTTTAGTTATTTCTGCGAGCTGTATGTGTCTCAACACGGTTTGTCCTGGAGGACAGGTATGGCCAAGTTAACCCATCGACCTCTTGCGCAAGAGAACTATAGATCATATGCGATAGAGTCCTTTCATGAGGTAGATTATGTTTGATGGACCTTTATTTGTCTTGACATTACATCTGGTGGTTGGTAAAAAACAACGGGGGTCCAACGATTACGCCATCTCTTTATGAGCGATGTTCAAATTGAAATGCCGACACCCTATTGTCTGTTTCAGGTCTTTTCAAATTTAAAAACGCGGTCACTGCATTGTAGAAATCGCAAAACCAGAATGGGTAGAGTCTGTGGGCTGAAAGTTTCGGGTACTTGGCCACAAGTGAAAAATACGCCTTATCCATGATACCTAGCGGCTCGGTTCCAAGTCACCTATTAGCGATGTTGCGGCTCCCGTCGTTCGGTACTCATACAATAGGCTTCTTTGAGGCGCAGCAGTTAACTGGAAAAGAAGCCTATTGTTTGAGTACCGTACGGGAGCCGCAACATCGCTAGTAGCATGTTCACATCATTGCACCTTGCAGCACATAAAAGACCTACTTAGCCTACAACAAAATACCCACAGTGCGCACACAACGTCAATATTGTGATTGTAAATGCGCACAATTAAAGCCAACATGACAGCACCCTACATGGTACACTGAACATGCATGAAAGGACTGGCTATATAACGCCCTTGGTATAAAATCTTGAGGTAGATGCGAAAGAGGTTCTAAACTTGTCCACTATATGGAACCCTGTGAGATTCTTCAACGAACAAGAAGTGTTATTTAACTGCTGTATGACACATTTCATGGTTCTGTTATAAGAACCTTTTTGGGTTCTCAGATTTTTAAGAACCACTTTTGAGGGTTCCATTCTTGAGGGTTCCATATAGACAGAGAAGATGGGAAAGAAGGAGATGGTTCAACTGTTACTTCAAAAGATAAACTGTACATCCGCCTATTCATCTTAATTGCCTTAAATCTGATTGATTGGGCCTTAAATCTGATTGATTGGATCAAATACTTGCGCTTCTTGCTATATTACATAATGTCCTGTCATTAAATCCCAGAACTATTCCAATTACCCAGTTGTCAACTGGCATTTACACAAAGTCTATACACAAAGTCTATACACTTTGGTCGTGACCAGTACAGCGAAACGTACTCTTCTGCATCACTTACCGACAACTTTGACCCCACATTTTCACAGCATTTTGGCTCTTGGGACACTTTCGGACAGACAGGTGGTTGAGTTGTATTCAAAATGCTTTAATCCTAATCATTCATCATATCAGTATTCCAAAGGAAACTAAACCGGATATGTTCAAATTAGGCTAAAATAAAAACATCCTTTATTTACCGCTCAATACATTAAATCAAGGGCTAATTTTGCTGTTTTCTTTCGTTAAAAAGTCCCACTGTTTTCCTCAATTATTTCGCTAATGAATAAAATAAATATTTCGGTCCGAACCAACGTGGAGTTCATTACCGAGCCGAGAAATTTTAGCTGGAATTTAATAAACTGTTCTATTATAGCAGTGTGTCAATTCCTGTTTTGAAAACTTTTCCTGACGGCGCAAGTAATTCGGATGACATATTACTTTCAAAGTGCACTCGAGCGGCCCTGAAGTACCCACATGAGCTGTTGAATAGAGTAATCCTGGGTAAAGCGTATTTCAAAATCGAGCAATCTCCTCGTTCTCATCTTCTCTTCTCTGATATAGTGGAAAAGTTATTGGTCGCATTTTTTCTGAGAGTGTAATGGGCCACCTGTAACAACACTTTTTTTATAAACCTCACTATTGTTTTGCAGTTTTGTGGGCCATAACCAACCAAGATTGTGATGTTACTAGCCCTTTCTTGTGTAGTGTGCCGACAGGGTGCCTGACCTCGTGGCTTTTGTTCGCATTTATAAAAATATAATATTGACGTTGTGTGTGGTGTGTGCGCGAGCGCGCGCGGCGCGAGTGTGTGTGTGTGGTGTGTGTGTGTTGAGTGAGTGAGTGAGTGAGTGAGTGATGAGTGAGTGAGTGAGTTGAGTGAGTTGAGTATTGTGATTGTGGTTGTGTAAGTTTGTGGTGTGTGTGTGTGTTGGGTGTGTTGTTGTAGGCTAGTGGGTGTTTTGTGTGCTTTGAGGGGCGATACTTATGTAAGCGTGGTCAATAGTTACTTGGAACCTACCGCCGCCGCATTTTTCACCTGCGGCCAGAATTTGCCTTGGACCCGAACTCACCCACAGACCTACCCATTCTAGTTTTGCGATTTCTACGATCACTACGTGCTGAATCGTCCTAAGGTTGCGTAATCAATAGACCACGCTGACGACAACACTACTCAAGTAAGTTATAGAAATCCACGCAGCCGTGAACTACCTTCCTTTTGAGGAGCGAAGGTTGAAATTCAACGGGACGTGCTGGGTAAAAAAGTGTTACGGTCCAACGAACAATACACAATTTAATCTGGAAGCGATTACCATAACAACATCATTTGATGATGCAGTGAACGTTCAATCTCTGCATAAACTTTATAGCGCCTGCGTAACATTATCGTTCAGGCGTGTAAATGTAAAACGGAGCCACTTTGGCCTCTTTAGATGAAATATTGATCTGTGGATACAAAATGCCTCCTCTCCACAGTGTACTGTGTCCAAAAAAGTTTGGGAAGGTCTCCACGGTCGCTTGGGTTTACTCTCGCTCTAAAGGGGGAGTTTCTTCGTAACCTGACCCATCTGACACATTTTTTCTTTTTTCGACTTTAATAAATTCGGAAACCCTTCACTGCAATCAACTCACATGTTTAATCCCGTTAGGTTCCTAATTCATAAGTGGTAACGAATAAATGTGTCAGGAAACGGTGTGTCAGATGGGTCAGGGTGCGGAAACTCCCCTCTACAGGTGTCCTATAGAAATGTGAATGTGATTCACTTGGGTATACATCAATTAGAACTGGCAGTCTGGCAGACTGGCAGACAATCGGAATTTAGAGACCGGGGCTTTTAAAACTACATCCAGAGGGTGCGCATTTTTGCTAATTTCATTGTGCTGCCCGCCATTGCCCGCAGGAATGGCAAAGCACAATGTATATTTTTGAATTTAGCACGTGTTTAAAAATTATACGCGCCCTATTATGCACATATATCTCGCTGTTAATGCAGTTTCAGTTTGCTAACATATATTGTTGTCGAAATGATATCAGCTGGTCTTGGTATTGACAATGCTAATATTATCGCCAAAATTGCTACAATCATTAAAAGATAAACAATGTCATTAATTTATTAGTGACTAGGGATTGGAAGCATGCACACAACGCACTATTGCCAAAGTCCTCCAAATACTATTTATTTATTCCGCAGTCATTCCTTATACCTAATAGGATAATTATTTTTACTTACGTTCGGAAGGAGCGAAATTTGGGTAACAAAATGTTCATCCACATTTGACGTTATCGTTTTAAAATTCCCAAAAACAAAACAGAGGTCCTTGTTATAACCAGATATTTGACTAATATATGTCAATGACACACTACAAAATATAGACTTACATGCATTTTGGGGTTATTATTAATTTATTATTCAACAATTTTTGATATTGCTGAGACCACTAACTGTGTATTATAATTAAATTTTGATTAAATATCCAATCAATACTAAGTATTTTAATATACGAAAGAATATAATTTTTAACGTTTTAAGTTTGTAAAAATCTTTTATAATTCTTTGTTAAAATACATGGAAAACCCTGCTATATTTGTTCTGTCATCGAAATGTAAACGTGATATTATTAAGTTATTTAATAAACAACAATTTTCAAAGGACATATACAACAATAGTATGTTTTGATTTCTTATTAGACTCACATAAGCAAAAGTGAAATCTGTAAAAAAGCGCTATCGCATTTTTTTGGATATACAGGCTTACTTACCATATCCAGATTCAATAGCGCACCTGCCTTAACCACAGCAATTTATAACGTACATTACTTTTACCAGTGACCCTCTATTTTTTGACCACTGCACATCATAGCGTGGTACCCACGACGTTATTCCGGTTCTTAACTAACCGGTGGAATTAAAAAAAACAAATACACTAATTCCCCTCACCCTATTGTCCCCTATTGTAATCGTTTTCAGTGCATGCGGTCCGAACATAAGCACTTAAATACCGGACCTAATTGATCGGTTTTTGTGTTTGAGGATATAAATTTCCGTGTGGACCGCGTCGGGGTTAACTCTATCGGACCTAATTTGGCTTAAGTCCGACTATTTAATAATGTCCGAAGAAGAGCAGGGTTAAGTCCTGTCGTAACTTTAATACCGGTATTATAACGTACGTGTGGTACGCGTTCTACTAATCGGAACTAACGTGGCATTTTCGGGTTTTCTGACGTAAAACACGGAAAGAGCAGTTGTGTTAGTCGGGGTGGGCGAAGTGGGGGACTCTGCACCCGTGGAAAAAAATGGGGAGACATTTTGAAGGCACAAAGAACAAAAATAACCCACCTTTCTGTTTTTTTTTTTTTACACCCAACCCCACCTGTTTTTCTTAGCCTTTCTCCCCCTCTTCCCGTTCCCCCTTACGTCCCCTCTTCAAGAGAAGAGGAGAGCCATGGAGTAATTGGGTGTTTGTGATGTAGATTTTACAGCATGCAGAGAGGACAAAACCGTCTCATTTTGCGACTCAAAGAAATAGTCAGCCCGGCAAAGCGAAGCGCGTAATTAAACGTTTCCTAAATCCTACTTATTGTTTCCAAATCCTGATACGGCCACTATTCGTGGGTAAAATTAAGTCTTTGCCCATCCATGGCAAAGGGAGCCTCTACAGGTCCTTGCCCAAACTTGAATAGATGTCTAATTACGCCGTTAAGCCAGCTCGTCATCTGCATGATTTTGAACATTCATCTCAATACATTGATAGCCGTCTCGCACGTAATTGAATAGTCGGTGACTGAAACAACCGGAACGATCCCCAGCGCCCATTTTGTGGCGGGCAAGACATGAGAGGTCACAGTACAGATTCAATGCGAAATCATGCAACTTGGTGAATATTTCTTGTATTTGAAGAAAAATCTTATATTTTATTAAAAAATTGTGTTGGTAGTAGCATCGACAAATTATGCCACCAGTTCATGTGCTGCGTATAATGCCGCCATTGCGCCCATATAGACACCTGGAATGCTGGGATTCCATTACTGGTGTAGCATATTGGAGTGCAATTTGTCGGTTATACAAAAGATATTGATAGGTTTGAAACACTACAATGTCCTGCAAAGAAAAAAATTGTGTTATAATTATTGTGTGACATATTTTACAGGAATAACGCTTAAATATAAGTGCATTTTTTACGTATTTAGGGCAAACATAATCTCCATGTTGCATGCGAATTCTCCAGCAATTTCACTTAGTAAATGTCTCCCCTCCCCTCCCCCTCCCCTCCACTCTTCCCTCCGTCCCCCCCCCTTCACCTTCTCTCCCTCTCCCATCCCTAAATCCTCACCCCCCTCCCCTTCCTCTCCACTCCGCCTCCCCCCGTCACCCCGCTCCGCTCCCCCCTCCCCCCTTCCCCTCCCTTTCCCTCTATTCCATTTTCACTTTCCCCCTCCCCCTCCCCCTCCCCGCCTCGCTTCTCTCTTCTCCTTCCCTTTCCCTCCCCTTCCCCCACCTACCCCCTTCCCTTCCCCTTCTCCTCCCTCCCCTTCCCTTCCCTTTTTCCCTTCCCCTTCCCCCTCTTCCCTTTCTTCTTCCTCCTTCCTTTCTTGTTATTTTTATTTATTTATTCATAATAATAAAGTAAGTTGGAATTTATTCCTTTATCCCTTTCATTAATTCCTTTCCATTCATGGCATTCATTCAAAGCGTTTATATTTTATGCATTCAGGGGGGGGTAGGACATGCCAACCTAACAGCCCGGCCCAATTCAAAACGGCATCAACTTCCGGGTGTTAGTCTGTTTCAAGACTTAACGGTAGGATGTCGCTCTATACGCATTATCGAACGGTTACACACAGCCTTGACTACAGCCTAGGTCTGGTCAAGATATTTAAATCTAAATGACCGTTAGTTGAAATTACCACACGATTTGCAGCGGGTTAATCCCCAACTACAAACCCCCAACGGATTTTGAAGCCAATAATTTTTTCTTAATTATCATGAAAACAATTAGGTTTTAAAAAAGTAAAATTTTGAGATGATTTTTTAATGTCACTGGGACCGAGACTGCCATAGTAAATCACGTAGCAGTTTCCACAAATTACCGTTTGAAATCCCCAATCCCAAATCGAGCATATCGTGTCCTACCTCCTACCCCCCCCTGTATGATTCTCTTATGTTATAAAACATGCTTGTTACTTATCACTTGTATTTATTTATTATTTCACATTTCATCAGTTTGTTGCATTGCATTTTCAAGAAAGTTCTCCTCAATTTCAGTTATTTCTGCAGGTGATTTTTTGCATATTTTATGCACGCTTGAGTTTCCCCCTTTCCCCTCCTCATTCCCCCCCCCTTACACCTTCCCCGGCCCCCATCGCCAGTTCCATCCCCCTCCCCAATCCCCTTTCTCCCCCTCCCCATTCCCCCTTCCCTACTCTCCCCCCCTCCCTCCCATTCCCCTCCCCATTCCCCCTCCTCCCCTCTCCTCCCTCTACCCGTCCCCTCCTCTCCCTGTCCCCTCCCCATTCCTCCCACTATCCTCCCTCCCTCCCTTCCCGCTCACTCCTTTTCTCTTTCCCTTCACCCTGTTGCCATTATTACCATTTAAATGGTCATGTTTTTAGGTTCCTGTGCATGAGTAAACATATTTCGATAAGTAAACGTTTGTTTTCACTGTATCTTTTCAATTTTAATCATTATTCTAACCGTCTTTGGGTGAAAAGTTTATATAACTAACTCCGAAGCCAATTTGCCATTGACCACTTTACGGCAGCTAGTACCGGTATTACGTATCGGACTTAAAGTTATGTCTGATCTAAGCGCTAGATACCGTTAAATACGTGTCCAACACGACCAAATTAGTCCGATAGTAGTACCGACAGGATTTAAATCCGATAGTGCGCGTCCACACGCACTTTAAAGTCCGACGTTAAACCGACCAGAGTTAATACCGGTATGAATGCTTAAGGACCAACCGTGTG
>JAMKCH010002048.1:0-40626 GCA_023653785.1 Ophioderma brevispina | reverse complement strand
TGGAATTATCGGTTTCCCAAAATCATACCTGTATTCCTCATTCTTAAACAGCTTACATTTAGGTCATCTTTAACCCAATTTTGCGCTGCTACTTTGGCTTACATCTTTAACCCATTTTGCATGCTTTATGCTTAAATACAAAAAGGACTGCCACCAACCCAGTGACAACAATCGAACAACCCGTTGAACGCAATGATCATACCATCAACGAAGATGCAACTTGGCAAGGCGCGGCGAAAAACGTAGCAAAACGCAGTATGAACGAAGCCTTCAACCTAAAAATAACATCAATACGCACGCGTACTACCTGGGGGTTCAATTCAACAACATTGAACCACCGGGCATCAGCCAATGAAATTACTTAATTTTCACAGCTGTTTAAGAATATCCTATACAGTCATTACCGTAGTCAATCTGTGAGTTGGGCTTACCCCTACTGTTATAGTGTAGGGGCAAAGGGCTGTATGGGGCTTTTACCTGGAATGGCCAATAACTAGCCAAGACAGAAGTTTCAATTACTTGATATTATACCGTCTAGTCTCTTAGTAAATTCCACAGAGTATTGAATAAAAGATACACAATGATAAGGCTTTTAACTTTCTATGTCTGTTAGACAGCTTCATTAAATTTCATCATATGTTTTTCCTCCCTTTTTTCTATACATAGATATACTAAAAGTCCCCAAAATCCTCCTTTTGTGCAATTTTCAGAATAAGGGGGAAAATTTTGTAGCAGGGGGTAAAATTACAAAATATTTCAATATGTTCCTTAAATAATTTTTTCCAACCTTTTGTCATGTCCCAAGGATGAAAAAGGTAATTGTAGTTTTTGCCCTATATGTTGTTCTTTAAATACTATATTAAATCCTCAATTTCCTCCTTATTTTTAAATTTTCATAATTTTCCCGGATTTCTATCTTAACTAGTTTTTCCGAATTTGCTCCAATTTTTATAACAATTCAACACCACTCCATAAGGTATTTCCCCTTGTGTTCTTTATCCTTCTACTTGCCGACTTACCTAGTTCCCCCGGTGGTTTTAAGTGTTTTTTAAATCGACTTCCCGGCTCTATGGGGGTGTCAACTGTTTCTGGCTCTTATATGTCAATATTGAATCCATGTAGTGTGATTTGAATGAACATTTTCCTGTTTAAATATGACTCTACACAATTTGAATCTGGTTTCAATCAAATTGGACTCATTTTGAAAGGGACAGGACAAAAATTGTGAAACACCATTTAAGGACAATTCTATATTTCAGTAATGTTTAACCCTGTACAAACTTTGGGGCCCCCCTTATTGTCGAAAAAGGCACAAATAGGATTTTCGGGGACTTATATGTTATTCTAGACACATTTCTGCACCAATCCTGAAATTTTCAGCTTGTTTCCCATAATGTCCACTTTAAAACTAAAATTTCTTGGCCGATATCACATTTGGTAATCTCTGTAATGACCAGTTTTAGCTGTTTACATTGTAAATTTGTCTATCTTACAAGCCTGAAATACTTTAATCTTTCATGACATTCAGTATCTGTGTGTGTGTGAACTTTCAATCAGTTATTAAAACTGTGTGTGAAATTTGCATGACCATTCATTTCTGGTACGCCCCTGAGGACATGTGTTGATTTCTTTTAAATTAAGGCTGTACAGCAACTCTATTATATGTCATTGAGTGTTTGTGTGTAACATGTAGGACATATTTTCCCGAGTGTACCTAACACAAAAACTTCCTTTGAACAAAGGTCCTCGGAAGTACCCTTGGTGTATCCTTATTGCAACGCACCCCCCCCCCCCCCTGCCAAAAGAGAGCAGACAGCCTACAACCCCATTTAACTTCCTTATTTGACAAGTTTTATTTCAAGTTAGGATGAGACTTATGTGGATGGGACAATGAGCTATTACAGATGGAAATTACATACACCTCTTATGGAAGACAGTGATTGATAAATGATAAATGCACAGTGGCACCGTCATAGAGGCTGTTGTATAATGGATTCATATGTCATAGCCCATAAAAGCTGGCGCTAGGACTGTTACAAAATAACCCCAAACACAATACCAGAGTTCTAAAACATCAATGCAAGTTATTTTTTCTCTTCATTTCTATATTACAATAAGCAACAAAGCATGTATTACACTCAACAAGTTTAAGCCTTATCGAGTAGTACGGTAATCTAGTATACAACAACCACTGTTTTGTACTGGGTTGGTACATTTAATGACCCCACTTTGCCTGACACGACTAAGAGTCAGCAGCCTTACGGATAAAGCACCAGTATCACATGCACTTTATTCCGTGTAAAGCTGCTAAATCGGAGTGTGTCAGGCAAAAGTGGGTCAGTGAAATGTACCAACCCTTTGTACTGACTGCTAATTGGGTGGGTTCATTACTTCATCGACAGACGTTGGCTGATGCTAGTCTTTCGAACAGTCGCGCAGGATGCATGAACGTATGCATAGCGTAAAAAGCAGTTTGACAGGCCAGCACTGTGGCCGTCTGCCATGGAAGTTATGACCCACCTAATTGGATATACACCATCATATCTTTCTAAGGCTGCCAATTGTTGCATTACTTTGTAGTAGTTGCCATCTTATTCTAGCTAAATCACTTAAACTTCCCTTCACTTAACCTACGCTTCCAGCATTCCTCCCTCCACCTATGCAAGGAAGTCTTTATGAGTTGAATTGTTAACCTTGGCATGGAACTGCCAACGCCTATGCGGGATAGAATGGCATTGTCTTGTAAACTAAGGCAATGGAATTTGCTAGTAGCAATGACGTTAAACTTTTGTCGGCACATAGGAGACTAATGATAGGGTTCATTTGAAGTTAACGACTGCATGTGTTCGCTCGGTTTGAGTGTAATGATGAAAATCAGTACCTGGGCTTAACATGTAGGTAGTTTGACTGGGAAGGAAACGTTTGATTGACAGAATAGCATAAGTCCATAATACAAGCTTTGTGAGAGTGAGTAATGCTTAGTTTGGGTGGTAATGATACTCAAGTGAGGAGCATTGATGCAAGCAGCCAAAGTGATTGGATTATGATTGAATTAAAAAGCAAGCCATACCTAAATTAACCCCTCATTTTAATTAAACATCACTAGTATTTATATTGGAAAATACGGACCCTGAAAAAAAACATAACAGGAAATCACAGCCAGAAAAAATGCAAAAACCCATTGTAAACCCCAACCAATGTTATATGCAACTACAGTGCATTATGCTTCACACTTCACTGTTAATGCAATTACCGTTAAAGGTTGTTCTTGGTAAGAGTCTACTTCGGCCATCTCCACATAAGATAAGAGAGCAATCCTGTTGTGAAGTGCAGATTAGAGGTCTTCGCATCACTCCATGCATAACCTATAACAAAAGGTGTTAGTTCCTGTAGTATTCATAATTCAGCCCCCGCTCAATTTTATACCCGACCGCAAGTACTTGTGCTATTCAACGTGTGACCCATACTTTTAGCATACAGATCCCAACATGTATGTTGTGCTTAGATTTGAGAAAAGTCTCAGAAATTTGGAATGGACTTAACGTTCCCTGGAATGATGGCCGCTAATCCGAATGGAGGAAGACTCTCTAAAGTTTGATTGATTGATTTGAGTGATTGGTTCTACATGGATGCACATTGGGGGTATTTGTAATGTTGGGAAATGTATTTTGCATGTGTGAAGAATGTTGGTGTGCCCCCATGTGTGTGTTGCTTACATTGGCAGGACTTCAGCATGCATTTGGCACAAGCTAGCCACACAACCGTGATACCTTAAGTGGCGGACCAAGCTTTTTAGGGGGGGCCGAGGGGGCACGGAAAATAATTTTCAGGGGGGGAAAGCAGGCAGCATCAGGGGCGGATCAGGATTCTCAATAGAGTGGCGCAATTTTTTCACAGTCAGATCCAAATTCTAAGAGTGGGGGAATTCCACACAGGGAGGGACAGTTCTGCCCTCCTGCCCCCCCCCCACCCCATCTGGGTTACACAATGGATACATTTGGTGCTTGACACACATTTGCTTCATGACAAACTGGAATGCTCCAAATGTACATATTTGTCCCTGTTGACACAAGGAAGTTGTAGAGCCAGGGATATCCCCGCTATTTGTAGTTATGTTTTGTAGATCATATGTCAGTAGAAGCTACGATGTCTCCTTGAATGTGTTAACATAGTGTCAGCATTTTCACTATGAAGTATTGACATTGACTTGGACATACAAAGAAGAATTTACAAAGATTTACATGTATGTTAATACAACATTAATCTAACAGTGGAAATAAAAGTTAACATGATGGTTTTATCACAAAATATGAATGCTTCATATTGCATTGTTGTTACTGCTGTTAATAAAGCATTGGAAAGGAAACCATAATGTCTTGCCTGCTTGGTATTGTATCAGTTATTTAAAGAAATAAAAATATGGTTAACATATTGAATTAGCATTAAGAGAATTATTGTTGATTCTTATTTATCTAGGCTTCCGAGTTGGTACAAAGAAATATGTATTGTACAGCTTGGTAAAGTGCCCGGATGCAATACAATATTCTTTTGAATATGTATCGCATCCGGCATTTGGAACAACATCAATGCAGCACTATCGTCCAGACTGGTACTACAGTAGACCGGGGTGTTTGATAATATGGATCAGATCGCCAGTTGGATGCAGCTCGTCAACGCAAGTTTGGTTTTGAGTCAGCCTGAGATTTAAATAATATAATAATATGAATGGCTATTTTTTCATATATGATACAAAGAATATATGGCACTCGCTAGAAAAATAGTGTATACTCGTCTTCGCTCGTCAATTTTTCTAGTCGTGCAAATATATTCTTGTATCCTAATCAAAGCCACTTCAATATTATATAAAAATCGGTAATAGAAAATCTTATTTTGGGATCTATCCAGGAAATTCGCGTACTAAAAACTCAGCCTGATACTTTTGACTGGGTAAGAGAAGTGACTGGGTCTTTTAGTGGCTGGAGCTTTGCTGAAATGAAAAGATATCATCACAAAAAACTGGCTGTAGGATTCGCAAATGTTTCCTTATATAATTCTCGCAATTCGCATACACAATGCGCCCACCAAAACGATTGCCGTAGAGAGGCGATGTCTTCCTGATGCATCATGGGAAAAAGTCAACATGTAGAGTTGACGTTCATGTTACACATGAACACGTCATTGATCATTAGTTTGTCGATATAATGGTAGGTTGCATGCAAATGCACACTATAACGACTATTTACAGTAAATAAACCCTTTGTTTTCTTTGGAAAGAAAAGAGTTGTTTTTACATAATAATCGCACTACTTGTATGTTGGTTGAAAAGCAATGTAACCGCTGGCGACGCACCGTATTGTGAATTGTGAAAATTGTGAAAGGGTGAGGTTTATATGCTATCCATTCCAAATTGTCACGCTTACAGCATACTCCTATTGCTAACAAAACTTTTGTTACATTTTGAGATGCAGACGTTCATCTTGTACGACATTAGAGGCATCTTTGAAGATAGACTACCATAGTGACCCTCCTCCCTAGCTTTGGACTGACAACATTATCAATTAAAGAATTAAAAATATTTTCTGGTCATATACAATGTTGCAATGTAGCCTGATTCTTTGCTTTAATAGTTATTATTACTCTTATACATATTCTATGGGACAAAAGGTACACACATAATATATAATATTGTACATGCAACAGTTATGATTGTAAAGAATGACATATTTCAAGTGGTATTTTCGAGCCACATATCAGTTTTGGGGAGTTTTTGTAACCTGACCCATCTGACACACTTTTTTCTGACACACTTATGAATTCAGAAACAATGAAATAAACATGCTTTATTCCGTGAAGGGTTTCCGAATTCATAAGTGTCAGAAAAAAAGTGTCAGGTGGGTCAGGTTACAAACACTCCCTCAATTTTGCCATAGAGTTATTTAACCACAGAGTTGATTACACATACGTTTTTAACAATTCACTTGAGATATGACATTCTGATACAATCTTACAAAACTAATGAGCGAATAAAATCTACCTCTAAAATCAATGTGCTTGTAATTTAATATGCATCAAAAATAAACTCTCCCATTTTCCCTGACTATTTAGCGTAAAATATACATTGATTTCCCACTTCCTTAGCTAGTGCATACTCACAATGTCAGTGTATCATTATATTTTGTTGTCTTGAAAAGATACTTGCACTACTTTGAAATGGCATGAACATTTTCCACATGACATAAACCACAGAAAGTTTGTTCATCAAGTTATGCTAATTTACCAGAAAATACTGCAATATTTCAAAATTGTACTTTTTTTTATCATGATGAGTATGTACTGGCTATGATATAAACTCACACATACTCTAAAATTTACACAAAATACAGTTCTTTGTTTCCTAGCTCTTAGCATCTAATTTTTTCTCTCGTCTTCAGATTTCAGTGGCATTGTAGAAATAGTATATTCATAAATGCGGCTTTCGTTCATTTGTAGTCTATCGAAAAGCACCCTTGCTCCCCCAGTGATCTAGCCACTGAGCGTGCCAGCACACACTAGCACTCTCCATAGGTAGATTACTAGAGGGCGTGTGGTGCTTTTATATGGACTATTGATTTGCAGATGAAACAAAATGCCGATTTGATGTTGATCAAATCCTTGAAAAAATACCATGGATCATACCATAGTATTAGGTAGCTGTCTGGTTAATATCAGGATGACTCATGTTTCTTCCCATTCAGTGTTTTGAAATTATGAAAAGAGTTTGCTAGACTTGTGTATCTATGACATGAAAAGGGTGAATAAAATCACACACAATTTTTTGTTACTCTAGGGAGTTTCAATAGGCTGAGTTTTAGTACATCTTTCATTGCCCATTTAAAGCCGGGAAATTAAGAGTAAAAACAATGAAAACACATTCCAATGAGACAGGATTTCAGTGTTCCTAATCGCATGATTTATTGAGTATTTTTAATACAAATTGATTAAACAAAAAGTCTTGCACCTACTAGTTTCAAGCATAATGAAGATATTTTTTCTGAACTTCAGTATACATTGATACAATTACCCCAACTGTAATTATGATTGGATATGAATATGTGATCATCTTAAAATGTAATAGTATTGATTGATCTCAATGTAGAATATCCTTCAAGTAATATGTTAAAAAGATGACTATAGACCATCAGCTTTTTTAAAGTGTATACTTGAAGGAGTAGAAGTACTTTTATCACTTCAACAGGATATGGATGAAAAAAAAATCCAGAAACAGACCAGGATTCAACCGGCACTTGCAAGCTCTACTGTGGAGTATTAATACTTAGCTCTAGCATGCAGACTTAATGCCAAGAATTTATTTCCTAACAACCAATAATGCAAATTCAGCTGCCCATTTTTATTTTTTTTTGTCAGACCCACTTGGAAGAAATATGTATCAATACAAAAGCCTTCACAAACCTACACCATAGCCTAAAAAATTGTTTGCCATAATCAAACTGAACCTAAAAATCTGCAACCCACGCCGCTCATCCCCCCCCCCCCCACACACACACATTTCCCGATTTTACGACACAAAGGTTTTGCTGACTGTACCTTTTCATACCCAGGAGAAAATGTGAAATTGGTATTTTTGTATTTCTCTGAAATTATACTTGTATTATGTATTATAATTATATAATTGTAATTTTTGGGCCACTTTCTTATTGAAACGTTCCAACCCACATTTTTTTTTTTTTTTTGTCTGTGGGCTATACTACTTAATTTCAGTGACAACCGACTCATATTTTTGGTATTTTATGGCAAATAACATTTTTAAGCCTGAGTAATAAGATCCCTTATTTCAGCATATTTTAGTATGGTTGAGTACTTCACATTTTGGATTTAATAATACATCCATATAAAAGAAACAAATTTTAAATTTTGTTTGGACGTACATGTAGTTCCGATTTTCTGTGATAGTTAAGGAATTAGAATGTAGGAAGTTTTGTTTGTGGGAGAAAACAATTGATTGGTCACAACTTAATCAAACAGTGCAATTCGGGCATGAAACTTGTTCATTCAGATAAAAGAATGGTAAAAGTATAAAATAATTGCTGTTCACACGTCCCAAGGGGTTTGAATATCACATAGAGAACCTTCTGATAGTGTATAATACAATAAATGTGTGGTACTTGAACAAAAATATGAACAGGATGACTAACAGAAATAGTTTTTGGTCCCCACATAATGGTTACCTCTTAAAGAATTCAACCCAATTTCCAGGCCAATTTCATAATTTACTGCCATTTCTTCACTTCTGGGGGGGGCACATCTGAAATGGATATGGGTTTGAAGCCGTTGCATTTCCAAACCAGGGAGGCATTCAGTGACAGAGGACTAAAAAAATAGGGTTTTTTGGGAGAGGACAGCCAAAATGCCCCCCAAATATGGGTTTTTGGGTGAAAATTTTTCAAAAAAAATTTGTGAAATTTTTGCTCAAAAAAAACCAGGTCTTTGGGGGAACATTTCAAATTTACGCCCAAAAATAGGGTCTTGGGTGACAGGGTTAACTTTTTTGTTTTAAAAATGGGGGGTCTTGAGTTGACAACGATGCTGAAAATGGAGGTCTTAAAGCCTTACACATATGTGTCACCTCCAAATGGGATGCCCAGGAGAAAGGAACTCATATTAACCCCAATTTTACCTCTACTAGAATTATTCAACAAAAATATATGGAATCTACAGAAATTTAAAAGAATTTAATACAACCAAATGATGAAGGATACAAAATATTCAGGATGGATCTGTGTCTTGAAACAGTATTTCTCATTTTTCAGTTAATTTGAGCCACTTTGTAAATTAATTAGATACAAATTGGTGGTTATATTTGCATTAGAATATCTAGATGCATATATGTATTGTTATTTGTAAGTGATTTTTCCTCTGTCTCAAGTATACTATAACCAGTTACTTAAGGGGATGATAACTGTCAAATGACACCGAGGCTTTGGTCCTGAAACTGATTGTCTGTTGTTGAGTAGATCCCGTCTCAAGAATATGGAAGTAACGTTTATGTGAATCTTCTTGCCAGAATAACAGCAAAAATCACTAACACCATGCTATTGCTGAGAGGTTCACTTTCAAGACCATGTACTTTTCCCCACAATAATGAATGAAATCTTTTATTATGCTCTAAAAGGTTATTGATTTTGATAATTTGATTGATAATAAAATTACTGGCCATGTTCAGTCTTGAGGAAGAAAACGCTATTTTCTTGGATCAGGATCTTCATTTGTGTTTCTTCTGCCATCCATCTCATCCTAATCCTCAACGGCATTTTCCTCTCAGGTCTTCTTCTCTTCATCTTCACCTCTTTTCTCAAACCTCGCCTTCTCCCTTATTGTGAGGTATAATTTAAATTCTTCCACGATAGGTTTTCTACGTTGCCTCCTTGAACCATGGTCATCTTCATTTCTGAGCCAGGTTGATGTTCTGGCAGCATACTAGCTTCTTCATAAGGTATGTTTCTTCAACCAATCGGCCAACTTGAAGTCAAAATTATAGCAGGAGTTTTCTTTAGGCAGGTCGCGTGCTCTGTGTAGTACATGAGTAGAAAATTACACATCTCATCATCTTGTGTGGCCCGGAAATATATTGCGAAGATGAAAGTGTATAAGAAAACATTCGGCCAATGTTGTATTTTCAGCATGATATTTTCAGATTTTGCCTGATTCAGGCTTTTTGCAATTTAAATTACACAATTTTATTTATTTTCAGCTTGTTTTCACATTTTGTGAGTCAAAATGAATTCTCAGGCTGTATTATGTAGGTATATAGATTGGTCATTGTCATGGTTTATAAATCATGAGTGATGGGGGGGGGGATCCAGGAATTCACAATAAGGGGTGCCAAATTTATTCCGGCTTGCTGTGCTATGAATTCTTTGTCAAGCATTGAAACAAACACACCAAAAGTAAATTAACACACACTGCTTGGCCCAGGCGCCCACAAAAAGTAATTTTTCTAAATCAAAAGGGCACCGGCGCCCCAGTGCTCTCACAAAATGGAAGGGTGCGCCGACTCCCTCTAAATTGCCCCTTGTGATGATGACTCTTGCCTCAATTTGTGCTAAATACATGATTTTTTACCTCCAGAAAATCACTCGCGCCTATTTTCCCCTCCCCCCTAAAAAGATTTTGGCTCTAAAAACCTGGAGGAACGCTCTTGGCAGGAGTCTGCAATTAATTGCATTTTTATAGTAATTCACCCACAAACCCCAAAATGTGTTTGTCATCCCCGCTAACCCCCCCCCCCCCCAAAAAAAATCAACAACAGTGTCATAAGGCTATGTGTACTGCAAAGCAGTGCCGTCAGGATTTTTTTAAAGAGGGTGGCAGGCTTTGAAAAGGCAGACCTAACCCCCTAAAATGGCCTTTTGGACTTTATTAACTCCATCACTACCCAATGTATGTTGTCCTAGTCTCTGTCACTCTTCATTGTAACCCCCATAGCTGCCAAAAAAGTTAACTCTAGGGATTAAAACCGTATACTGACCAGGTATATGGCATAGTCATTTTTGCATCTTTTCAACTACAAGTAACTAATTGGCCCAAAAATTGCAATTTTACATATAAGATGAGTATCGATGATGCACAAGATTAATCAACGTGTACACCATTTTTTGTAGTTTTTTTTTAAATTGTGGAAGACTAATTTTACAAGGGGGAAGATCGATTCCAAAAGGAACTGTCCATTGGATACCCCCCATTTGAAACACACCCTCTCTGCCTCCCCCCAAACCCCTCCCCCGATGGTAAGATTTAGGTAAGCTTCCACAGACTGAGTGTGTATTAGTCAAATAACCCAATGCCATATCCCCCAAATGGTGGATCAAGGCAATAATGGCACTTGTCACACTGATTGTAGTTTGAAGCAATTTGCCATTAATAAATAAAATCAAATGGTATAAATCATGAAAAAATAAGCAATTAGTTAGTATAAAATTAAGTGTGATAGGTATATGCATGTAAACTAAAAGAGAATTATTTAAAGCGGCACGGCACATTTTCACAAAATAGAATTTTTTTTTCAATTTGCTCTCAAATGCAATACTAGGCCATTGGAAGAACGACGACATATTTTATCACATAAAAATACATACCCCAACAGATAGGGACATTGATATGAGGATAAAGACTCCAGTAATTTGTAGGCAATTTTTAAGTTTTCCATACTTTAATCACAAATGTGTATTTACAGGATATTTTTTGACTCGTACTCACTGATATTAAAACCACAAAGGTCATAGACCGTTCCAAACCGTGTACATAGCGTGAGAAACATGCAACTGGCTTGCGTGTTCTTGTTTAAACGCCATTTTCGTCGTCTGCTGAATTTCGCTCGCCGGCGCCGCTAAATTACAAAATCATTCCTTTTACCTAAGGAAGCTGCTTTGGTCTTAATTATTTCGGTGAGGGCTTTTTAGATAAAGCTTTACACCATGCAAAAATATCGATTTTGAAAAATCCTTGAGGGCGCACTATTTTTTCAAATGTGCCATGTCTCTTTAACTTTGCATCAGGTATATTACAGGTAGGTAGTTAATAAAGACAGACTACCAACTGTCCCCTTTCTCAATGGTAAGCTCTGGATCTGTAACAGGATAAAACTCTGCAGAGAAAATTGCATAATCAATTGTAAATTGTTATTTGCCATAATGGCCACCAATTATTTGTGAAGGTTATTGTCTTGTTTCCCAAATATTATAAACTCTAATTTTTCAAAATAAACATATGAGAAAATAGTTTTTCAGTAGTCAGGGTATACTTAACATTTGTACCTACCTGGAAATAAAAGATACATCCATTATTTGGTCATGTGTGGAAAACAGGGCCCAAACCCTACTTTGGTGTTTTTCCTACGATACCGGTAGTACAATCCCAGACTTGCTACAGTCTAAGTCTAAAGTCATATAGCAACGGCTTTTAATACGACTACTTTAATTTTACTCTTTTTGTCTTTATCTTAATTGGAAGCACCTTTATAAAGAGTAACAGGGAGGCTTGTTTGTCCAAATAAAAATCGAATGCTTACAGGAAATTGTCCGTTGGTAACATCTGATATTGATTGTTAATCGCACACACTCAAAGACTAGAAATTATGGTTTGGCCCATTTTCCCACGGATGGTTAATTGATTAGAATTTTAACTTTTTTCCAATTTTGGATATAAAAATTCGCAATTTTGGAGACAGGCAAAGCTTTCCATACAAATATCCCATATGCTAAGTGCGATATAGTGCACCATGGCCCGTACATTTTGGGAAAAAAAAACCTGCAACCACATACATTGTTGAATCCTTGTTATTTTGTACTTGTGTGTACTACGATCAGTAAGTCTTTCCATGGGCATGGCAAATGCAATATTCCAATTCTGAAGCACACTATTGCTTACCATGGCCCCCACATGGGTTTAAAAATAATTGGGGGCGCTCTTTCTGGAAATGTCCTTGTGTCTCTAAGTCGCTATTACTGCATGTCATTTGCTGAAGAGGGACAATTTCCAATCTTCTTTTAAAAATGATATCTATATTTGGTGATTTTTCCAGAAGTTTAGTGAAATTGTATCATACATGTCCTCATTTATAAAGCTAATATAATAAATTTCCCCAACATTAATTGGCTCCCTTAAATTTGCTATATGATTTGGTAAGCATTTTTTCCGTCTTACCTCTGGTAACTGTGGATCTCTCTTGCCTATCTCCTCCATTGCTTGTCACGTATACGATATGCTGACACTACCTTGCCTTTATTCAACAGTTGAGACAATGATATTAGATTTAAAGGCTACTTAGAGATTTTCCAGGGGGGGGGCTGTTAAGCAGTAGGGCCTGAATATTAGAGCCATATTGGGCATACATCCTGTATGGTCATTTTTTTTGGGGGGGGGGCTGTACCAGTAGGCTTAATATCAGATACATATTGCAGTATATCTCTGTATGGTAATTTGGGGGGGTGGCTGTACCATCATTAGGTGCTGCCGGGGGGGGGGCGTGCCAGTTGGATGAAAACCATCAGTAGGCTGAATATCAATCCATATTGGCAGTAATCTCTGTAGGTCATGGTGGGGGGGAGTTTGTACCAGAGTTGAATAAGGGCTGTCCTACTCATCCGGGTCACTTGCCAGTTCCCTTGCCTTTATCATGGCCCTAGTTGCGCAGTACACTTCGCGACACACAACACTGCGCATACTTTCTAATAACTCCGAAATCTTAGTTCATCGCCGCCCGGGGTGTAAACAAACGTGTGTTTCTTTGCCTTTGCGTTTGGCACCCTTTCAAGACCTTTCTTTGGATTGTTTCTAGCTTGCAAGTGAAACGAATAGGTATTCTGAAGTGTGCATGTTATTTCCTAACTAGCGCTACCATTCCAGTCTCCCTCCTGTGCCCAGTTTGCACAGCGGCCTATGGGATCATCATCACCACAAAATGGCTGCTCTATCATTTCCCGACCTACAATGGCCGAACTGTGATGTCACCGTAGACAGCCCAATTCATATTGGCAAGTACATCTCTGTTATGGTTTATTTTGTTACCTTCCCAGAGGTTTTTGAATCATCCATAATGCAGTGCAATGTGCCCTATACTGTACTGTACTAAACACATGTCCAGTACTTCGGGATAAAAAATTGGTCAAAAGTGTTAAAAAAATTACCTCAGCACTGGCTCTTTGTGGACTAAAATGAGTGTAAAAGTCTGGGTTTTTATGTGGTAAGAATAGGAATTTTTGTGGGATCACATGAGGTTAAATTTCTCAAAATTGGAGCATTGAGGGATGGACTCAAAACAAAACCTCTGCTATCTACCATGCACTTAGCACATTGCTTTCAGATCAGATCTGTGACATTTCCATCACATCACGAAATCAGTGTTTTCAGTTTTTCATTTTGAAAACACATATTACCTCCCCTTTGCTTTGGCATCCAATTTAGATTTTATGGTAAATGTTCAGCTTGGTTTATTTACACAAGTTTACAGAATCTTGCTTTAAGTATAATTATGTTGGAAGAGATATAAAATCCAAAATTTCTACAATGTATGGCTGAAGATGTATAATTTGTAGGCGACCATGAACTTTATGGCTCTAATATATGGCAATTTTAATTAACTCTGTATACTTAGAACATCAGAATCCATAAACAACAACCCAATGTTTTTCTTTCTGGCCCCAAAAAATGGAATTACTCAGGTGACCACACACACATTGTTTTGTTCATATGCAAATCAGCTAATTAGTAATTCAGTAACAGTAGTAATGTACACACAAAACTATAATGCCCAAATCATCAAAGTTTAAATGTCATGGATAGTTGCAGTACCAAGGGAAATAGGGCACACTATTTTCCCTTGGTACTGGCTACGGGCCTGTTACCCCTCACCCTTTGGGTTCTGGGTGATAGGCCCGTAGCCAGTTCCTCGGGAAAATAGTTTGCCCTATTTCCCCCCTAACCGTGTAGTATTTGTATACTATAGAATCCCATGCAGGACTCAAATTGGATCAAAAGCAAGTATAACAGTTAAACTCAGGACTGAGCTGGCATTTTATAAACTTACCCAATGTATGGGTATGTACTCTATATGCAAATGGATGTAATAATGGCTTCCCTGTGTACTGGCAGGCTGATTCAAGGTTAACTAGAAGAAAAGAAAAAGTAATATTATAAGTAAGGTTTCTATTTCTTGACAATTTCTTGTTTAAAGCATTCTACAGGGTGTCCCAAAAGTCCTGTTACCTTTTAAATATTTCATATCTTAAACAGGTGGCATACCAGACTTTTGGAATACCCTGAATATTATGTTAATTTTATTTTAACATTTTATTTTAAAACTATTATCAGACAAATATGTATTGTATAATAGATGTATCAAAGCCATTGTGTTTTTTTTTCTGCTTACATTTTTTGTTTTTGGCTCTTTGCATTAATTTGTTTCAAACCATGCATGACAGTTTTCACCAGAGTTTTCAGAATGCAGTCTAAAAATAGCAACCATGATATACTGACTTCACATGCTGATTCCAAATGTTTCCGAGAAGATAGGCAATTAATCCAGTTGAATTTGACATGCAATGCCCACATATATTAACCTTTATATGCTTCATTGAACAATCATTGGAATTATTTCAAACATTTTGAAGCAGGCTCTTTTATATAGATGGTGCCTTTTAATATATGATGATTTGAAAGAATGACTATATATATATTTACCTTGTGAGTGGCCTGGTATTTTGTCATCTGCCCCCATGAAATATACACCAGCTACGAGTCTTTGTCTATATAAATATATCAACAATGGTAACATAATCATGTGAAATACAAAAATGACAGAGTGAGCAAGAGAATGTGGATTGGTAGAGAAGGAAGGGAGACAGATGAGAGAGCAAGAGGGAAGGAAAGGATAGAGAGAAGAGTACTAGAGAGAGAGAGAGGAAGAGAGAAAGAAAGAGGGCAAGGGAGGGAGAGAAATTACTGAAGGGAGAGATAGATGACTGCCTGAATCTTCATTCATTCATTTGTTTAAAATTTAGCAAGTAACATTGATTGGTTTCATAAATGTAAAAAAATGTATAAGGCAACGAAAATAAAAAAAAAACCTGTTTTACGTGCCCGACCGACCCTGATTTTTCAGGGTTTTTTTTTTTAGTTTTTCCAAAAATCATGTAAAATCAGCCTGTTTTTAGCCCAAATTTATCAATTTTGGCTAATTTTTTAGAAAATTTGTAAATTTTTTTCATTTTTTCTCTTGATTTTTCAGATTTTGGGGCTATTATAGGCCAATTTTGACCACCAGAAAAGAAAGAGAAAAAAAAACGCCCGCCCGCCCCTACTCTAAAGGTCCGCTCGCCCATAAAACATTTTTTTGGGTTTTTTTTTCGTCGCCTAAGCAACATTTTGCAGAATCAATGGAAAATAATCGCTTGCAATCCAAACCACACTGGATTCTTTCCAAATCACATGATAGTTTTTCATGCGAATCAATCAGTAAACACAGGTCCATATTTTGAAGAAATATCTTTAGACAAGGGAAATGCTTCCCCCAAACAGGTTCAAAATGTCTAGAATTCAAAGCTTTTAAAAATGGGTCTATATTTCAAGGGTCTGAAAAAATCCATGGGGCTAAGTGCTAATTCAGGCCAAAAATAGGCTAATTTTACATTTTTTTAAATAAAAAACACTCAGGGTCTCAAGCACCCAAAGCCCCCACCGTGGCGGGACAAGCCAATGTATATTTTATGTAAAAATCATCATACATGGGTCTATATTGTCTGTGAAATGGCCCCTTAAAGGCACTATCAGTGATTTGTTAAATTAGAAAATTAAAAAAAAAAAAAAGGTTTTTGCAAGTCTGTAACAAGTATAGGTATCCTAACATACCATGCAAGTGATAAGACTGAAAGCAACCTAATGAGGACAAAAATTGGTATTTTAGTTATTACTATCCGTGCGGACACTCACTGCAAATGGAGATTCGTATCTTTAAACAATGCGGTTTTTTTTCTTTTCTGTTAACTTTACAGTTGGAATCAATAACTTGTACAGATTTAAAGGGGATGGCCCGATTTAAGTCTATAAGTTTTTCATCTTGATAGAATGGCCTTCACCCCAAAACCCCATCTGTAAAGTTTTGCGCCGATATTTCAATCCGTTTTGATATGAGAGCTAAAAACGTGTTTTTACAATCCCCATAGAGTATGTGTAAAATTAATATTGGTCGACCAAAATGGGGCACATTTTCGCTCATAACATCCAAACCAAACATCCTTTAGCCCTAAGATTTCACAGGGTAAATGAGAAAAATAGTAGCTTTCTTCTGATACCAAAATTTTGACCACTTCCGGTAAAATCTAGGGTCCCTGGGGACGAGGCTATTAGCAATCGGGCCATGGACCTTTAATCTTTCACTTTTTAAGCAAATTTGAAATATTTTGCCTCTTTAGGGTAGATCACTGATAGTGTCTTTAAGGGGGGAATCTACCTAAAAATGGGGAACTTCCTTCTAGTACATATTTTTAAGTTATATGTCAAAATGTTCATATTTAATTCAGCTTTAAAAACATTAATTAATTGGTGGGGTTTCGTATAACCCTTCTAGGTCATAGGAGGTCAAATGTCAACAAACTTTAATTTGGGCAACAGTGAAAAAAAACAAATTTGCTCCAAAGTTTTCACCTACTTTACTAATCCAATTAAACTAAGATTTTACACAAGAATAGGTTGGACATGTGTAAGCAACCTAATGCAGAGTTTTTGTGGAATATGTTTTTTTTGGGGGGTTGCCATGGCAACCACACCCATATTTTGGAGATTTTTCCCTGCTGGAATGACTTTCAACCCCCAGAAAATCAAAATTAAAAAGAAATGTTTAAAAAACTCTTCATTAGGTGGCAGCACTTATTATAAACTAAGACTAAGGAAAATTTGAAGTCAATAGCCCAAACAAAACCATTATTTTTTGAGGAGCAAGATCATCATACTTTAAAAATATGCAAAAAATTACAGGTCATTAAAAACACTTTTCACTTTATTATTTTTAATAATGTAAACATATTTGAAAAATATGTTTTGTTAAAAAAATAAACTTTTCCTTATTTATCATAACATATTTACCCCAAAATATAGTTTCAGTAAGCCTAAATTTTTTTATTGAATTTCTTTAAATATCACCTGGTAAAAAGTATATACAAAAGAGATTAAATATATAAAATAACATAAAGACATTCAGCCACTTTTAGCAATTTTCCATAATCTATCGCCTTTATTTGATCGTAACTTTGGACGTGAATGTCTGATTTCAACCAAACAAATAAAAGCTCCGACTTTGCAGATTACAACTTATCTAAAACTGTCATTTTACATACTCTATCTGATTTACCTAGATTCCCCCTTAAGTGTTTGAAGGCTTTAAGCTGCGCGTAGGTAAAAATATTTTCATTTTGAAAAAAAAAACAGCCCCTTTGTTGTTTTAAATGAAGTCAGCCTCCTGGGGTTGCTTGAAGTTAACTGACCTCCTCTCATTGACTTTGGGCAATTTACTTCGCGACTCCTGATTTACAAGCACTGATGAATTTTGCACCCTTGTCAATCAATGCAAGTTGGTTTGGTAGAGCAAAAGTTAAATCCAGTTAACACATGCAATTATCCTGCTTACTTTGATTACAAAAAATCGATGATTACCAACCTGAGGGAGCATTGAGTCCATCCATCAATGCCCAGTTTTAGGGAGAAATTGTCACTTCAATAAGGTCATGGGATCCAACAAAAACCAAATTCTTAAACAATGTCAAAACCCTGAATCTTATTACTCATTGAGCCCACAGGGGTGCTAATTCTTGAAAAGTTTCCTAGCATGATTAGAAATTTCTGTGGTTTTAAACTCTGAACATTTTCATCCCTGAGTAATGACCATGTGTTTAGTACAGTACAGTATTAGGCACATGGCACATGCATTATGGGATTGATTCAAAATACCCTATATTCCCAAACGGCACTATACTTTGATGACCCCAAAATAGGCGGGCCTCGTAATAGTGCGAACTGATATGGAATAATTGAAGGAGCAAGAAAATTCAAGAGGACGCGGACATGAATATATGCGTGGCTCGCACAACGATGCTGTGCAAACGTCGAGTAACATTGGTTTAACTTTTCGCGTGTGGTGGAACGAGAACACACCGAATCATTCCCGCCTATTTGGTGGTAATCAAAGTATTAGACACAAAGCCTTTATTTCACTGGGCTTATTCAGGTTAAATTAGTTCAAACAAACTGAACTCTAAGGACAATCTGGGTGTGTAGAAACGTCAATAATTTAAATTCAGGAGAGAGAATATAAATTTTTTGATTGGCAAGGCTACAACTTTATCCCCTATCTGCTTGTAAATCACAATTGGGATAAGTGAATCTGTCCCAACCCTGTGTTTATACCTTCTGAATAACAAAACTGTTCATCAAATGCGTAAAATTTATCAAGTATCAAACTCTCTGTTCTTTACATTCCAATCACTTTTGGAATATGTATTCTTCATCTTAAAAAAAAAGTTTCAAAAAATGTAACATTTTTTGGATACTGTAATAGAGGACTTAACTTTTTCTAATGTCATGTGCATAGAAATACACTGAGTTGTCTGTTGAACCATCTAGGGGAAGTGAAATTTAAAAACCAAAATGGCCAACATCAGTATTGGTAATTATTTGTTTTAAGGGGAAAAGCATTAAGTTATTAAGGGGAGTTTGGGAATAATAATGCCTTTTGGCCACTGTTCAAGCCTTCAAACTAGCAAAATGTGATCTGCAATGTGAAGTGTTCAAATGCATGAGCTACATTTTTTATCAGACGTTCGTTTGTAATTGAATGGTTCTAATTTTGAAAATCAAAAAAATGTGCCGACAGAAGACAAGTAAGTGTGCACGTTTTGGGGGTAGGTACTGCCTTTGCATTGTGAGAAAAAATTGGATTATGTCAACGGTTGTGGATGAGAGGAAGCCGGTGTTTGGAGCGATAAATTGGATATGTTAGGTGTTGAAGTCTTCCTCCAGGGACGAAAGGCTTGTTTGTTTTTTGTGAAGGAAAAAGGTGGAATTTTGGACGAATTTGTGGGCAAAGTAGTTTCAAGAAATGAAAGTTACATTAGAGGACCTCCAATATGGGAATATTCCTGTTTCCTAAATGGGCGGATCATATTGAGAGAAAAAATATACTGAGTGTGCTCGGAGAGGAGAGAGGGGTGAATAAAATATAAACTATTGGAATTTGAAGGCATTTGGGGATGATTTATAACACAGAACATTTTAGATGTAGTACTGAAGAAGAATATAAGTTGTTGTTTTTTTTTTTTATTGGACCAGAATGTTTTAACTTTTTTTGCAAGATGGTTTCACCTTGCATTGTGGACCTAAGAACGTTGAAGCATCAATGAAACAAATCCAATACCCCAACTACATTGTGTCAAATATCCAAATAATGCTGGTAAAATAGTGTAACATCACAATTGTGCATGCAGTCTGAGGGCTCATCTATTGTGTTATGGGATATGTGAAATAGTATTAAATATTCTATCTCATAAAGCTTATTTACCCTAAATGTGGTGTCTTAAGGCTTTGCAGAACAATCAAGTTCATGAATCCAATATCCCATAATCGTGGGTCAATTATCCCGTATACAACAGGCATATATGCAGAATAAAGAGTGATCATCAAGCCTCCAATATTTTGTTATGGGATATTGGTGATACATACATTATAATCATGTTAATGTCCTTGCCACTTAATTGCTCTGCTGCCATGGGGCCCCTGCTATGCATGGCCTATACTCTTGTATTGTCAAATTGAAGATATGTTATTTCTTGCTAACTAATATATAAAATTTAAATTATTTTGCTGATTAATGTGGATGGAGTAGTTATATCAAAAAATGTTGTAAAATGAGAAAAAAATCAGTCCAATGCTATCTTAAACATGACATGTTTGTCAATATATTTTTTTAGGTATTGAAGACTATGTACAATGTAGATTGGAAATGTGCGCTGTAAAGAATCAGAGAGAAAAAAGGTTTTGGGATATTATGAGAGTGAGGGGGTGGGGTGAGTAGGAACTAAAATTTTGTTGGGTAGGATTTGTGGGCCCGAATTCCAACTTAAAGAGCTTGGGAAAACGGATTTGCCTTTTAATAGGGCCTAAATTGGAGGAAAAACATGGGGCTTTTGAACTAAAAATTTGGCTCAAATTCAGAAAAACTGAGAGAAAAAAAGGGAGAGTGTGAGAGACCGGGGGCACTTCTGGATAGGATGTGGTTGCCCGACTTTGAACCTTAGGGACTTGGCAAACTGATTTTGTCTTTTAAATAGGGCCTTATAAATTGATTTGGAGGAAATTATGTAGGCTTAGAACTCAAAATCGGCTCAAATTAAGCTCTGAGGCAACAATTCCCAAAAGGGACCTCAAAACTAAATGATTCTAAATGGAAGTATTAGTAACGCAGTGCTGGAGAGGCGTAGAGGCAGGTTCAGGAAAGGAGAACCCTGGGGCGGTTTGGAAGGAGAAACATGGGATAGTTGGGGAAGTGGACATGGGGGTAAGTGGGAAGAGAAATCTGGGTTAGGTCAGAAAAAAAGATCATGTTGTCTGAAACGGATACCCAGGAGTATTTGGGATATGGCCATATTTGGGTGAGTTGGGAAAGGGCACATGTGTTAGATGAGAATTTTAGTACTCGAGAAGGATGCTCGGTGGTAGCTGGGAAGGGCTCTGTGAGACAGATGAAAAGGGATCTGGTGTAGTTGAGAAGGGACATTGTGGCAGTTAAGACCTTAGACTCTGGAGAGGTCAAATAAAGTGCGACTTAAGTTGCAAAGGGGCCCTGGGGTATTTAAAACAGGGGCCCTCGGTAGGTGACAAAAGTTTACAACACTGCAGGTCACGTCTGATAAGTTTCCGAACGGAACCTAACAACCCCGTCACGAATCGCAAAAGCCTGAGAACCGCGAAAATTCTGAATATTTATTTATAATGATGTATTGTTCGTGCTAAAAACTTTGAAGAAAAAATAATGATTTTCACTTGAATTCTCAAGGAGGTCATTGGTGACCCATATTGTCTTATAGAAGCTACATAGGCAACATTTCCAGCGAACTTTTTAAACAATCCCAGAAAGTTCTTGGAAAAAAATGATTTGTCCATAGCCTTATGTGAATCATTGGCAGAAGATGTTCCCTTTTGAAATTGTATGTGTAACACCTTCTTTTATTTTTGGCCTTCGCGGTTAGGTGTTTGTTGGTGTCAGCCATGAATAAAACATTATATCGTTTCCGGTAGAATTTTAAAGGGTAAATATGGAACTCTTTCCCTGCTTTCTGTGGAAGCTGAGGGATCAGATCATGCGTCTTTACTCGATGTTAATCGCCTTTAGGAATTAAAAAAATGTTTGTTTGGCGTACACGACTGACCCTAAAAAAAACTGCCGACTCAGCAAAAGTAGCACAACTAAACCAAAATCTTCTGCCGTACGACCCATTCTTTTCTCCACAATTTAAAAAAAATATTTTTTTAACCAACTACAAAGACAAAAAAATAACAAAACAAGACAACAAAGCAATACAAACAAGTTAAATAAAAGATCTTGCTATGTCATTGAAAAAAGCTTTAATAGTAGACATCTTGTATTTTTAGAGTAAAACATTGAGAAAATCTAAAAAAAACATATAAAAAAAAAAAAATATGACCGATCGACCGACCCTGATATTTTGTATCCGGTTACGCCAAACAAACGATTTTTTATGACTTATCAAGATAATTTCTAACTTCCTTAAAGGTTCTGCTGTTTGTATGCACCTGAAGAACCAGATAGTCAACATCAGAATCTCCTCCAACCTTGAAACCAACATCTTGAAGAAAAAATAACAATACAGATTGTTTGGTTAAAACAATGCTAATAGTAAAATAAACTTTCTTTTTCGGTTCCATGGAACATGGGAAATACGTACATCTTTCTTCATAACAACACTAGAAGTATGGGTATAAATTAAATCAATTGCAATTGTAAATTATAAATAAATATGAAGAGCCATTGTATGATCAATGAGGAGGACAGACGTATACTTCGTCGGCCTGAACTAAGGAGTGACGTCAGAGCTGTCACGCAGTCTTAAACGTGCAAACACAGTAAAGCGCAGCTATAATCGCGAGCGTACAACGCGGCTGTTCGAACACTAGGCATGACCATAGCTGACATAACAAGCTATGACAATCACTCCTTAGTTCAGGCCGGACGGAGTTAGTAGTGGCCAAGCCTCATTAATTATAGTAACTCACCACAGGAATCAAAAGATAGTACAGCAATACAGCTCTAAAGCTTGCAACCACAAATCAAATTTGGGCTTTCATGTGCACTAGTTTTCTGTGTGTTCCATGACATATTAACCAACCTTATTCCTCATCCATTAGTATTATACATACATCAAAATGCAAAGATAAACAACTTACAGGGCGTTCACCTCTAACTTGACATTTGTGATTAAGAAATATTGCTTGGTAACACATAAAAAATTCAGAATTTTTAATCCAGTGTGTTGTAGGTTTTAATGAATACAAACAGCTGAATTGTATGAATTCTGTTGCCACTCATGAGCTTGGCCATGTACTAGGGGAGCCAGGACTACCTCCTTGCAAACCCCCCCCAGAACTAAACCAAAAACCACAACTTTTTACGTTCCTTTTATGACCCCAAAACATACATCAGGATGTTCCCAAAATTTAAAAGTGGCCCCAATGGGTTTATATATTTATTCCAATGCGGGTCAAGATGGGCCGCCAAAATAGGGGGTTTTTCTATAAATTAATTAAACAAGATATAAAAAACTTAATTGTCAATACATCAACGGATCAACATATTAGATCATAATTAACAATATCCTGTGCCTAAATAATAAAATTCACATGTTTTAAATATTCAAAATGGCGTCCAACATGGCCGCCAGAATAGCGTTTTTTTTTTCCCTAAAACGAAACGTATTTAAAACAGTTATTAAGAACTAATGGTCAAGAAGATCCAAGAGATTAAGTCTTGGTTATAATAATCTCTTTGCCTACAATAATTTCATCACATAAAAATTTTAAATTCAAGATGGCGTCCAAAATGGCTGTCCGAAATAGAGTTTTTTACTAAAAGGCATTAAAAAAGAGATTAAAACGTAATTGTCGAGAGGTTTCAATGAGTTTCAGAACTGATAAGAATACATCTGTACATACATAATTTTATTCACACTGTTTGAAATATAAAGTGGAATTCAAAATGCCGCAAAATGGAGCCAAAATGCCGCCAAGTGGACTTTTTCACTACAATGCGTCACACCCGCAACAAATACCCATGACTATAACAGGACATTATTACAGTGAACTTCTACATCAAAGCCATAATCCTATATATATTTTAATATATCTATTATAATATATATATATCTATATAATATTATAATATCTATATATATATTATATATCTATATCTCTCTATATATAATATATATATAGCATGTGATCCCGCATGAGTAAATGATGCTCTTTGCGCCGTATGATTTGTTTATCTTGGCAAAATATCAGGAAGGGGTTAAACATAAATTTTTTCTTTTTCTGTTGAATATTTATGTATATATATCTTTCAGTTGGCATATGTTATGTTCCTCAAAATAGTTATGATAACATTGTGTTCTGGGCTCATTTTAATTATTATTATGTGTAAATATAGGTTTCTTTCACTTTAACAGCCAATAACTCCTGAATTTTATTTTTATGCCATTATGGAATGATCTTGACCTACCACACTTCATAACGACAACCCATGAAGATGATGAAGGTATCATTTTAATATCCTTGAATCATACCTAATATGATGGTAATATCTCACTTTTGATTCCCTCAAAGAGCCCCATTTACTCGCGCTGGTCACATATAGAGAGAGAAGAGAGAGAGAAAGAGAGAGCTCGAGCATATGGAACTGATTGGAGTTAATCAAATATGGGTCCTAGGACTGAATTTGGGTAGTTTTCTTTTTAGAAACAGGGTTTTTGAGCTTGATTTTTAATCAAAATGAGGTATTTTAAGTAAAATGTGGTCAAGAACAGATCTTACATAACATGTGGGTCTCTGGAACTTAAATATCTTAATGGGAGTGTGTGCAACGGAAAAAAATCGGCCTGAAGTGGGTCTTAGGGCTGCACATACCCCGACCACCGTTCAATGTGAGTAACCCCGGCCTACAGTAGCTTATTTAACAGTCAAGTTTGGATTCAGGATAAGTACTCACCACCGCGCCAGGAAATCGCCTGCCTGAATAAGCAAAGTAAATGTGCATTCCTTTGTTACCAACATCAAACAGGCCCATCACAGCATTTGCAGAATACAAGGACCCATAGATGCGTTTCTGCCAAACTACAAAATAGCACACCTTTCACCTGACCGCAGAGCATTAACATTCCTCTCCTGAATGGACGATGTTTGTCACGCTTGTCAAAATAGGCTACACCGTTTCGCGTGATACCATGAGGGGGGGGTGCTTTTAGGAGTTTGCCAGGACATTTACCGTCCCCCCACGAGAAATGGGCAATCAACACCAACATCACCGCCATGGTGTTTATCACCTCAAGGATAATTGATGAAATTATCTTAAACCCAGATTGCTTTTCAATACTCATTGCTAAACACGAACACTGCCGTTCAATGAGCTGTATTCTGATTTGTGCGACCGTCAGTGAGTGTATGGTTGGCAGAAGGTGCAATCTGAGTTGAATATAATTTTCCCCTTGTTTTTTTTAGTGTGATTAACGCCGATGGCCTAACCGGTTAAGCTTTTTTGTAAACTTCTAAGGCACCCCGATGGTATCCATTGAATAATTGGGGTGTAGCTACATTTTGAATGCGTTGACAACATTGAGGGCAGTTTATGCTCTGCCAGGTGAAGGATAGCAAATATCAGACAATAGGTGGTCGTCAACACTTAAGGCCTGTATAACAGGGGAGCTTTATAAAGCAAAAGATGGGACGAGCCGTCTGCACGCCATATAGGGTAACTTCTTTTACCGTAACCGTTTATGATATCCTTGAACGGTTGGTAGCTCAGTTTGGAATGCATTGACAAAGCATCCTCCATCATGAGGGCAGGTTTATGCTCTGCCAGGTGATGGTTGTTTGATATTTTGTAGTTTAGAAGACAACGCTCCTGTGAGTCCTTGTAATTATGCAAATGCTGTGAATGGGTCATGATTGTAACAATATGGATACACATTACTATTGCTTAAGTGTTTTTTTGTGCTGTAATGCCTTTTAATGAAAAAAGCCCACTTGGTGGCGGCCTTTATTGTTCCATTGTGTTGTTCCATTTTGAATTCCATTTTTCTATTTGAACGTGCATAAATAATTGAGGCACTGTGTATTTCTTATCATCTGAATCTTTTCCTTGAAAACATCATCAACACTAAGTTTTTACATCTTTTTTTTTAATGTATTTTAGTAAAAAAATCACATTGTCCTTGATTGTCCACGGTGGCTGGTTTGAATGGTTGGTGTTTGATGCCATTTCTAGTGACGCTGGACGGTCGAGGTCCTGGTAAACTTCTAAAGCACCCCCCATGGTAATCCTTCGAACGGTTGTATAGCCTCTTTTTGGAATGCATTGACAAACATCCTCCATCATGAGGGCAGGTTAATGCTCTTCCAGGTGAAAGGTTGTTGTATTTTGTAGTTTGGACACACGCATCTATGGGTCTGTATTCTGCAAATACTGTGAATGGGCCATGTTGATGTTGGTAACATAGGAATGCACATTTCTTTGCTTATTCAGTGCAGCGATTTTCCTGGAGGGGGAGACCTTATAAGCTGACTCAAACTTTACTGTGACATAAGCCTACTGTAGGACCCGGGTGTTCCTCACTTTGAAAGGTGGTATGGGTATGTGCCTGCCCATAAGACCCCCCTCATTTTCAGGCGATTTCCGTTCCACAGATTCCAATTTTAAGCTTATTTAAGTTCCAGAGACCCCCCACAGTTTATTTAAGAAGTCTGTTCTTGACCACATTTTACTTAAAATACCTCAATTTTGATAAAAATCAGCTCAAAAACCCTTGTTTCGAACAAGAACACCCAATATATATATATATATATATATATATATATATATATATATATATATATATATATATTATTTTCGAAGTGCTACGTCGGCATGTATTGTAAGTTACCTAATCAGTTGACCAAAGTCGGGTGTAGTCGCATGCCGTAAAATAAGGCCAAAGTCCAAAAGTTTAACGCTAATGTCTGATAAAATCCTTGAACATAACAATATCATAGTCAGTAGAAACAATCCCTTATATTATATATATATCTAATATATATATCTAGATCTATCTATAGAGAGCTAGAGCGAGAGCAGAGAGAAGTAATCTATATAAGATATATATTATATATATATGCTTTGTTGTAGATATGTCCCTGTAATGCTGTCCTGTTATAGTCATGTGTAATTATTTGTTACTGTGACGCATTGTGTGAAAAATGTCCACTTGGCGGCCATTTTTGCTCCTTTTGCGGCCATTTTGAATCCACTTTAATTGCAATTCAAACCTGTGAATCAAATTATTTAGGTATGCAGGTTTTTTATTATCATCTAAACTCATTGAAACCTCTCGACAATTACGACGTTTATACCTCTCGTTTTTATGCATTTATAAAAAACTCAAATTCGGCAGCCATTTTGTTGGACGCCATCTTGAATTTAAAATATGTGAAGGGAAATTATGTAGGCACAGATGTATTCATTATTAACTAAGACTTTCATCTCATTGGATCTTCATGACAATTAAGTTCTTAATAACTTGTTTTAATACGTTTAAGTGAAAACGCTATTCTGGCGGCATTTTTTGGACGCCATTTTTGAATTTAAAATATGTGAATAATATTTAGGTGTACAATATGTTAATTATGAGCTAATATGTTGATCCCGCTGATTTTCCTTGACAATTAAGGTTTTTTTTTTTGTTTTTAATTAAATTCATTTTATTGAAAAACCCCTAAGTTTGATGGCCATCTTGGACGCCAACTTGAAGAACCCCCTTGGGGCACTTTTAAATTTGGGGAACATCTGATTTATGTTTTGGGGTCAGAAATGAACCTAAAAAAGTTTGGTTTGTGTTATTTTCTGGGGGGGTGCAAAGGAGGGGGGCCCTGGCTCCCCTAGTAATGAGGCTCTTCTAGTATCTACATAACTCCTGTCATATCGTCGGCCGCGTCACATACTGACATATTTGCAAAATACTCATTTCGAGAAAAACGTCTTTTGAAAAGATTTTGCGATTTTAATTTGCCCCATAACTGTTAATTCAATCAAATACTATTTCAATTAAAACCTGGTGGAAAATCGCCGAAATAATTTTAAATTTCATATATTGAACTAATCATCATCTTTCACAATTTATTTCGATATTCGAAAAGATTATGTGAAATAAAATACTTCACTTATTGTGAAACAACAAAATAGCAAGTTCAACGTGTAATAACAAATACGACGCCAAAATACGTCCTTATGTGACGCTTTTGTGAAAATGTCATTATGTGGAAAACAAAAAATACCATTTTAACCGTGAACTCTGCAAAATACGTACGTCACACAAATACGTCATCTCTATGTGACGGCGGCAAAATACGACTCCAAAAATGCATATACGATCATGTGGGGCTGCGCAGAATAGATTTTCCGACAAATAGTCGTTATGTGAGATGCGGACACTTTTAACGTTTTGTAAATACGGGTCATAATTATTAATTCATATTTTACTAATTAAGCCAACATTGCAGGTTTAAAATTTGGTGATATGTAGAATAGTACAAACAACGTACATCCAAATTTTTTCAAAGTCCAAAAATAAATGTCGAATACGTCACTATGTAACGCGGCCGACGATATGTTTCTATACCTACCATCTGGAAGATCCAGCGATGGTGGCATCCAAGGCCATGTCTAGAGGCTTTTCTGTTCTTCCCATACACAACAGGTTTTGAACCCCAGTACCAGCCACTCACCATCCACGTTCCTGCAATGTTACATAACAAAAAGTAGCAGCAAATGGTTTTGAGAAAGGATAAGTCCTTGGATCGTGGGAATATACAGCTAAATTGAAATGCTATTTTCCTCTAGTTTTTGACGAATTTTGATGCGTAGGTGGAATTATCCTTGACTAGGGGTACGAAATAGGTGGTAAAAGGAGTTAAAGGTTACTGCTAGCTTGTTCCCCACGTCATCTACTGCTAGTAACATAATACTGTTAGCATGTACCTATGTCCATTTACTTACTGCTCAGAATATATACCTTAGCATTTTCTCATGACATCCCCTGCTAATAACATAATTCTGGTACATGTCCCCTGCCATCTACTGCTAATAACATAATACTGTTAGCATGTCCCCATGCCATCAACTGCTAATAACATAATACTTTTAGCATGTCCCCATGCCATCAACTGCTAATAGCATAATACTGTTAGCATGTACCTATGCCATCTACTGCTAATAACATAATACTGTTAGCATGTCCCCATGCCATCTACTGCTAATAAATTAATAATGTTAGCAAGTCCCTATACAATCTACTGCTAATAGCATAATTCTGTTAGCATATCCCCATGCCATATACTGCTAATAACATAATACTGTTAGCATGTCCCCGTGCCATCTACTGCTGATCGCATATTACTGTTAGCATGTCCCTGTGCCATCTACTGCTGATAGCATGATACTGTTAGCATGTACCGTGCCATCTACTGCTGATAGCATAATACTGTTAGCATGTACCGTGCCATCTACTGCTGATAGCATAATACTGTTAGCATGTCCCCGTGCCATCTACTGCTGATAGCATAATACTGTTAGCATGTACCGTGCCATCTACTGCTGATAGCATGATACTGTAAGCATGTACCCATGCCATCTACTGCTGATAGCATGATACTGTTAGCATGTACCGTGCCATCTACTGCTGTAGCATGATACTGTTAGCATGTACCGTGCCATCTACTGCTGATAGCATGATACTGTTAGCATGTCCCCATGCCATCTACTGCTGTAGCATGACACTGTTAGCATGTACCCATGCCATCTACTGCTGATAGCATGATACTGTTAGCATGTACCCATGCCATCTACTGCTGATAGCATGATACTGTAAGCATGTCCCCATGCCATCTACTGCTGTAGCATGATACTGTTAGCATGTACCCCTTGCCATCTACTGCTGATAGCATGATACTGTAAGCATGTCCCCATGCCATCTACTGCTGTAGCATGATACTGTTAGCATGTACCGTGCCATCTACTGTTAGCATGTACCGTGCCATCTACTGCTGATCGCATATTACTGTTAGCATGTCCCCATGCCATCTACTGCTAATAACATAATACTGTTAGCATGTCCCCATGCCATCTACTGCTAATAGCATAATTCTGTTATCAAGTCTTCATACCATCCACTGCTAATAGCATGATACTGATAGCATGTCCCCATGCCGTCTACTGCTGATAACATAATAGTGTAGCCACGTTTCCCCCTACAAATCAATGCTGATAGCATGATTACGGTTAGCATGTTCCCATGCAATCTATTTATATGACATAATGCTGTTATAGCATGTCCCCATGCCATCTCATTTAAGAAATAAAGGGCGAAGCAGTATCATTTATAGATGAATAATGTGTTGGAAAAACTAAATAAGGGCAATGGTGTGCAGCCCAAGCCACATTATTTAAAGGTTTTTCGGCTGAGGAGTACATTTAGGCCCCAAGCTGATACAGCAAACTCTTTCTTTCTATCTATTACTCTAAAAAATCAGAAAAAAATCTTACTAAGAAAATGATTCGTGACAAATTTGTTTTTGCAGAATAAATGGGCAATAATAAACTTAAAATCAGATGCTGCATTGTCAATAATGGGCAGCAGAGATAAAAGCAATCTTATAACATTAATACTGTTAACAGGGGCCATTTACTGCTGATAGTTATAGCATAATGGTGGTAGGCAAGTCCCATGTCATACGTCTTACTGTTGATTAGCTGTTAACATGTCCCCGTACATACAGCTAATAGCATAATACTGTTAGCATGTCCCTGCCCCTTTAATCACTGCAAATAACATAATCCTGTTAGCATGGCTATGCATATACTGCTGATAGCACAGTACCAATTGTTATGTCTCCTGAAATATATATATCTATTATAGGCTATATATATATTATATTATATATATATTATATATATATAATATTATATATATATAACATATAGAAGGGCGATGCCCGAAAACCGTTGTGTATTTCAACCAGGTATCACGGCAATATCATGACCAACTGTTATAATGGTGTTATATATATATATACGCTGTTAAACTGTTCTTAAAAAGATGTCGTTTTAAACTTGTTGTGAGTCCCAGCTGCCAGTCAAAACACTGTTATTTTACTGAACATTTTAACGTATATATATATATATATAATATATATATATATATATAGTTCGTGATGTCTACTTATAACGGCAAAATATTGTTAGCCATCTACTTCTAATAACATAATCCGTTATCATGTGACCATGCTATCTACTGCTGATAGCATAAAGACCGTTTGCATGTCCCCATGAACATCTACTGTTAGCATGTTAGCATCCTACTGAGGATTGGTAAAATATTGATAGTAGGTCACCTGCCAATTAACTGACTAATACAAGCCCTATTAGCAGGGGGATAAAAGTATCATTAGCATGTCCCCACACCATCTACTGCTAATGAACATCCTAACTTTAGTATGCTCATCCATCCATTGCTAATAACATAATACGTTTTAGCATGTAAAACCCTTGTCATCTCACTGCAGATAACATAAGACTGTTACCGATGTCTTAATGCCACCTACTGCTAATAAATAACTATGATATCATGCCCCATGTCATTTACGTTTAATATAAAACACAATACAGTTAGCATGTTCTTATGCATCTACTGCTAAATAAACATAAATGGTTTAGCTGATCCCATGTCATCTACTAACTAACAGAATGCTGTTAGCAGATGTTCTTTAGGCCATCTCTGCCAGTAAACATAATACTGTTAGCATGTCGCCCATCTACTGCTGTTAGCATGATCCCGTTATCGATGTCTTCATACCATCACTGCTAATAGCATAATACTGAATACATGTCCTCCATGCCATCTACTGCTAATAACATGAATATGTTTAGCAAGTCCCCCCCCGTAATCTACTGCTGATAGCATGATACTGTTAGCATTTGCCCCATGCCACTACTTAGAAATAAAGGGTGATGCAGTATCAATATGTGGAAACTAAATAAGAGTTGAGGGCAGCTTATGCACATTATTTTTGGCCTGAGAGTACATAACGACCCATAGCTGATCAGCAAACCCTTTATTTCTATTCTCTTATCTAAAACAAAGCCCCATTATTAAGAAAATGCTTCTTGACCACATTTTTTGCTAATACATGAGCAATAAACTGAAAACTGACCAATCAGAAATGCTGTGCATTTTCAATAATGGCAGCAGAGGTCATAGAATTCTTGTACCCAAAGTACTTTTAACAGGGGGGGCCATTTACTGTTGATACTAATAGCATAATGCTGGTTATCAATCCCATGCCATCTAAATGTCCTAACTGTTGATAGCTGTTAACATGTCCCCGTACATACAGCTAATAGCATAATACTGTTAGCATTTACCCGGGCCATCTATGCTGATAGAATAATACTGTTTAAGCGTTTACGTATGCATCTACTGCTAATAACATAATACTGTTAGCATGTTCCGCATGACATCCACTGCTAATAAAACATAATACTGATAGAGTATGTGTAATCCCCTGCCCATCTACTGCTAAAACCTAAGTACTGTTTAGCATGTCCCCGTGCCATCTACTGCCTTGTAGCATATTACCAATTGTAATGGTCCTCCATGATATATATATATATATATTGGTTATATATATATATAATATATATATATATTATAACATATAGAAGGGCGATGCCCGAAACCGTTGTGTATTTACAACTCATGTATCACGGCAATATTCTATGACCAACTGTATATTTTGTTATATATATATATTACACTGTTGTAAAAATGTTCTTAAAAAGATGCGGTTTAAACTGTTGTGAGTCCCAGCTGCCATTCAAAACACTGTTATTTTAGACATTTTAAAGTATATATATATATATATATATATACTATAATCTCATTATATATAGTTTTCGTGGCGTCTACTTCTAAAACGGCAAAATATTGTTAGCCATCTACTTCTAATAACATAATCCTGTTAGCATGTTACCATGCTAATATACCTGCTGATAGCATAGAATACCGCTTGCATGTCCCCATGACATCTACTGTTAGCATGTTAGCATCTACTTGATTGTAAAATATTGATATAGTCCCATGTGCCATTTTACTGCTAATAACATCCCTATTAGCATGGGGATAAAAGTATCATTAGATGTCCCCCGACATCCATCTACTGCTAATACATACTAGCTTTGTATCTTCTCATGCGCATCCATTGCTAATACATAATACTTTAGCATTTAACCATGTCATCTACTGCTAGAATAACATAAGCCTTTACCGATTTTCCTTATGCCACACCTACTGCTATAACTATAATATGGTAATATCAATTTCCCCATGTCTTTAACTGCTAATATAAACACAATACAGTTAGCATGTTCTTATGCCATCTACTGCTAATAACATAATATTGGTTAGCATGTCCTCATGTCCAATCTACTACTAACATAAGCTGTTAGCATTTGCTTATGCCTCTACTGCTATAACATGATACTGTTTAGCAGGTCCCCAGCTACTGCGTTAGACATGATAAAACCGTTATCATGGTCTTCATACCATCACTGCTAATATCATAATACTGATAGCTGTCTCCATGCATCTACTGCTAATAACATATCTGTTAGCAAGTCCCCGTAAAATCTACTGCTGATTTGATGATACTGTTAGCATGTCCCCATGCCATCCTACTTAGAAATAAATTGTGATGCGTATCAATTAAAATGGGCAAAACTAAATAAGAGTTGAGGCAGCTGTCACATTATTTTTTGCTGAGAGTACATACCGCCCATAGCTATACCTCAACCCCTTTTATTTTCTATTCTATTAATCTCAACAATCACCCAATTTAATTAAGAAATGCATTCTTACCCAGTTTTTTGCATATAATGACATATAACTGACCAATCATATGCTGCATTTGCATAATGGGCATCAGAGGTCATAGAATTCTATGTACCAAAGTACTTTTAACAGGGGCCATTTACTGTTGATAATAAATCATATGCTGGTTAGCAAGGTCCCATGCCGCCATTCCCCTTTAAAATGTCTACTTTTAGCTGTTAACAAATGTCCCCGTACATACACTAATAGCATAATACTGTGAGCATTACCCGGGCCATCTACTGGCTGATAGCATAATACTGTTAGAGTGTTCGTATGCCACTACTGCCCTAAAAAGAAAAAAAACAAATCATGTTAGATGTGCTCATGACATCCACTGCTAATAACATAATACTGATAGTATGTCCTCCCACGCCATCGACTGCTTTAAAACATAATCTGTTAGCATGTCCCCGTGCCATCTACTGCTGTAGCATATTACATTGTATGTCTCCATGATATATATATATATATATGTATATCTATATATAAGTATATATAGACTATATTAGAAGCGATGCCCGAAACCGTTGTGTATTTACAACTCATGTATTCACGCAATATCTATTACCAACTGTTTATAATTTTGTTATATATATTATACAATACACTGTTAAAAATGTTCTTAAAAGATGTCGTTTTAACTGTTGTGAGTCCCAGCTCCAGTCGAAAACACTGTTATTGTTAATGAACATTTTAACAGATATATTATATATATATATATATTATAGATATATATATATATATATACATTATATATTTTTTCGTGCGTCCTACTTCTAACGGCAAATATTGTTAGCCATCTACTTCTAATAACATAATCCTGTTAGCATGTGACCCATGCTATATACTGCTGATAGGCATATAATAACCGTTTGCATGTCCCCATGACATCTACTGTTAGATGTTAGCATCTACTGAGGTTGTAAATATTGATAGTAGGGGGGGTCACCAGCCATTTACTGCTAATAACATCCCTATTAGCATGGGGATAAAAGAAATCTAGCATGTCCCCAAGCCATCTACTGCTAATAACATACTACATTTAGTATGCCCATGCCATCCATTGCTATAACAGAATACTTTTAGCTGTAACCCCCATGTCATCTACTGCTAGAATAACATAAGACTGTGTTACCATGTTCTTATGCCACCTGCTGCTTAATACATAAGTGGGTAATATCATGTCCCCATGTCATTTACTGCTAATATAAACACAATACAGTTAACATTTCTTATGCCAACTACTGCTAATAACATAATATGGTTAGCATGTCCTCATGTCATCTACTACTAACATAATGCTGTTACCATGTTCTTATGCCATCTACTGCTAGTAACATGATACTGTTAGCATGTCCCCACTACGGCTGTTAGCATGATACCTTATCAATGTCTTCATACCAATCACGCTAATAGCATAAAATACTGATAGCATTCTTCCAATGCCACCTACTGCTAATAACATAATCAGTTAGCAAGTCCCCGTAAAATCTACTGCTGATAGCAGATCTGTAGCATTCCCCATGCCTCTACTTAAGAAATAAAGGTGTGTCAGTATGATATTGGGAAACTAAATAAGAGTTGAGGGCAGCTGATCACATTATTTTGGCTGGAGTACATAACGACCCCAAGCTGATACAGCAAACCCTTTTTTCTATTCTATTATCTAAAACACCCAATTATGATAGAAATGCATTCTGACACATTTTTTTGGCAGAATAAGGGAGGCACTAAACTGCCCAAATCAGTATTGCATTTTCAATAAATGGGCAGCAAGGTCATAGAATTCTCTATGTACCAAATCTTTAACAGGGGCCATTGTACTGTTGATAATAATAGCTAATGCTGGCTGGTTAGCAAGTCCCATGCCATCTAATGTCTACTGTTGTAGCTGTTAACATGTCCCCGTACATACAGCTAATAGCATAATACTGTTATCATGTAACCCGGGCCTCTAAACTGCTTATAGAAAATAGTCTCGTTTAGCGTGTACGTATCATCACTGCTACTAACAATCCCCATGACTGTTACATGTTCTCATGACATCCATGCTATAACATAATCCTGATAGTATGTGCCGCCATGCCATCTACTGCTAATAACATAATACTGTTAGCCATGTCCCCGGTGCATCTACTGCTGATAGCCATGAATACTGTTAGCTATCGGATTCACACCAGTAATAAACTGAGAAACAGGTAGTCCAGCCCGCTGAAAATGAGGCGGTTTTTTTGGTGACCCTCGCCTAGTATACCAACCCTAAAAACTGAGAGAAATTGCGAGACCTTGTTGCAAATCATGGTGTGCTTAGCAATATTAAGTATAAAATCTGTAGGAATATATCAAAAAAGGTTGTCATTGGTATGTTTAATTTGATCCGACACAAACAAATTTTACCGTATTCTTCGGAACACCTACTGGAAAAAGTGTTCTGACCTCCAGTCACGGTGCATTCTAGTCTTTCAGGGCGTCCAGTAGCTCGAAAATTTTGGGGATAACTACCCTAATTTCATGATTGGTTGGGTAGGAGATATGAGGATCTTCAAGCAGTATGTTATCTTTTAAGTTATGAGATGTTCCATTGAGAGGAATGGAACATCTCAGACCATGCCATCTACTGCTGATCGCATAATACCATGTTGCATTTGGCACGTCGCCATGTTATCATACCGTTAGATGTTCTTGTGGCAGTTACTGCTGGATGGCAAAATATTGTTATTAGTCACCATGTCATCTACTGCTAATAACATAATCCTGTAGCATGGGGGCCATACAAAAGTCTATCATTAGCATGTCCCGTGCTATCTTCATCAATAACAATTCTGTTTAGATTGGACCTTTACTAATTAATAGCAATAGCCTAAATACATTAGCATATCCCCATCTATCTACTTCTAACCAATAAACTGTTAGCATGCTCTCATACCATCTCTGCTGATGGCAAAAAATATTGTTTACAAAAATCGACACGCTATCACTATCTACTGCTGATATCGTATACTGTTTGTTAGCAAGTCCCCGGACATACACTGCTGATAACACAATTACGTTAGCATGTCCCCATGCCATGCCCTGCTAAAACAATACTGTTAGTATGTTCTCATTGGGCCAGTCCACTCCACTGCAAATACATAATACTGTTAGCATGTTTTAGGCCATCCACTGCTAATTACATAATAGGGTTAGCATGTCCTCATTCCTACTGCTAAAACATAATAACAGTTTTTAGCAACGTTCTTATGCCATTTACTTCAAATAACATAATACTGTTACCATGTTCTCATAACATCTGCTATATAACATAAAACTGTTAGCATGTTCTTAGGACATTTACTGCTAATAACCTAACGCTAGCAGTATTCCCTCTGGCAGCTACCCTCTGTCTACTGTCTACTACTGCTGATAAGCCAGTAAGACTGTTAGGAAGTCTCCAGGCCGTGTACTCTAATAACATAATAACTGTAACTGTCTCACTGCCCTGCACTGAAACAGCCGCCTGATATTAATATAGCATGTCCCCCTGCCTTGTACTGCTTAATAACATAATCTGTTAGCATGTTCTCCTGACAACTACCGCTGATAGCATAATGTTGTTAGCAAATCCCCATGCCGTCTACCCCATATATAATTTCATACCAAGAAATAACCCCACAGTGTTCATTTGCTACAAGTGCATATTCCTACCATTTACAATCAAGTGCATATCCCTGCAAACCTTAACAAAGCTCTTATGTGTTTGTGTGTCTTACCATACGGGATCGAAGCTTCCAGGGAGTTTACACCCATACAGCAGGATGTGATGGGCTGTGTTAGAGGTGGCATGCGGATCATATCCAACTGAACAGAAGCCAACAAAACACTGATTATTATGACTGAAGTGTATCACAGTGTAAATCACAAGGTGAAGGAAACTAAGAATCTGGGTTTGCTTTTGGCCTTGAAAAGTTTGTTACCACCTGGAAAATCCAGGAACATGCCAAAACACGAAAATCATTTTATACAAGTCAAAAGTGTATTATCATATTATTTTTTTTCAATACTGCTTGTAACTTATTTTGGATGAAAATATTAGTTGGCCCTATCTTTGAACAATATTTGAAATAGCGATGAGGCAAAAACGGTTCAAGGGCATCCTAGGGCCAAATTTCCGAAATGTTAAATTTCGACGATCAAAATTTAGTGGCAAATTGTTTCTTGTTTAAACTTGGTGTCTAATTAATCTAATTGGCTTAGAAGGGGTTTTCACTTACATTAGCCAAGTATATGCTAAATGCATCATTGTTCCCAGACGGGTGACGGTTTAGAGTGTTCGTACGCATGCTACCCTTGGACAGTCGAATTTTAAGCCAATGTTTATATTTTACTGTGCCATATAGCGAATGGCCATGTGAATTAATGGTAGGCCACAGTCACAGAGTCCACCCCCACATACAATTCTCAATAACGTATTAGTTTAACTATAGAGTCGATGGAGTCGCGTTGATACTTCGTCCCTTGGAGTTTGGACCTATTCAATGAAGTCGGAAGAGGGCAAAATGTAAGAATTCAAATGCACGTGCAACACAACCCGGATTCTCTTGGAGGACACTCCGGTCATAATCACTCACTCACCTGCCACTCAAATACAATTGCATTCATGTATGGAAATGCACATCTTGTTTATATTACAGGCCTTAACATTCCTCACAATAACATGATTAACAACGTTCCCTCCTGCGCCTCGCTGAATTTTTCACCTCCGCAAGAAGGTACGGGGTCACATATCAGATGAATCGAGTATAATGGCCTGTTCACCCATACATATATCACCTTTCATATTGAGTTATGTCTGCGACCACTCTTGCGTAATGGCTAGACCTGTTTTACGTTTGAGCTTGATGCGCCGTGTCAGTGCATATTGTTGGAGGAAGGTAATTTGTTTTTATTTTATTTGTTATTTATTCATGTTTTGTTCATATGTCGCCATACAAAAAACATGATGGCACATTCATACAACCTACATTTAGATTACATCCCCTCCCCCGTCTGCTTAAAGCCCTCCCCCCCCCCCCTAGCTCAAATCTCTACCCCAAACAAATTACAAATTATATTCTCGCAAAATTATGGATTAAAAGGGCTATAGCTTTGCGTACATGGACACGGTAACCATGGAGATTGTGTTTTAGCCAGATATTTTAATCATTTCCAAATGTCATCGGCAAATTTCCAAATGTATTTAATGTTTTGTTGTTATAGTTCACATCGTCCTTTGCCTCAGTCATACAGCAGGAATAGCTAGGAATAGAGGGTTAATGGTTCCATGGCGGATTTTAAAGGGAATGCCCTAACCCAAATTTTGGTTAACGTACTTGTGTTTATTTTCATTCCCGTTTAAAATGATAAAAAAACATTTGCTTTAATAACTAAATCACATCAAATTATTGATCAGGAATAGCAGTTACAGAGGCATATATCTAGCTTCTTTGGACCCGGCTGACGAATTCATTATCCCTAATCCGAATTCGAGTCAGCCATTCAAATTGCAGTTATATGGTTATCGTAAACTGATGTGCAGGCGAAAGTAGTTAAGTATGTTGACAGTTGCTTTATCATAAAAAACCCCATCATTTTTTAACTAACCTTTTTTCGGCAATTCTGACTCAAAAAAGGCCTTACCCACACCCCCTGCATTTTCTGACCAAGGTTTTTAATAATGTCTGCTGCAGCCACCTTGGTAAAATCTACCGTTTCTATATTCGCCATAAGACCCACTAATACCAAATCGTGTTGTGTAATTTGTTGTTGTTGTTGTATTTTGTGGTGTGTTTGTATCTGTGTGTTTGTTTAAACTTGCTGATATTGTATACAAGGGCTATATAATCTTTAATTTCCTTTACATATTACATTACATAAGCTATATTAAATCACATTGCATTGGCAATATATGCCTCACATACTGTTTATAACAACATTGCATTGCTTAAAGAGGATCGTCGCAGGTATAATAACATAATTATCATGTGAATGCAAGAATGTTTAAGTGCAATACCTGCCATTACATTTGCTCATGTATTAGGATGAATCTTAATTTATCTTTCCTTGAGTCAGTAGCTCTTGAAAGGCAGTCGCCTGAAAAACCATTTCAAAGCCGCTGACGCAAAGACTTGGGCATTATAATAGGTTTGATGGAATATACTGACAAAGGTCAGCTATTGCACTTATGATCTTGTTCATTACAAACTATTGCAGGACTTCTTCTCTTGGCAAGGGTGGAGAGCATACCAGAAGCACATTTTGATGTATGGATTTTGTACACACTAATTTCCTCACCCCTTCATAATTTTGCCGTGACATTAAAACTCACAAGATAAACAAGCTGATGTTTGTTAGAGTCTGATTCCTTAGCTTTCTTAACATGCATGCAATTTATTTAGTAACCGTCACTTTACATAGGTAACCTTCCATGTATTTTAACATAATCATAATCTAAAATAATCTAAAAGCAATGGCGATATCCATTGACAATTTTTATCTAGTTTCAGTCCTTTATATTGTCGTTTTGAGGAATTCCGTTCATAAATATAATCTGTACTGATGGATTTTTTAGATTCTTAGCTTTCGATATGATACCATAATTTGTCCGCAAACTCATCTCCAAAACTCTTATGGTACGCTTTGTGCCCAAAACCCACCCGCCGGACTTATAGATTGTAAGCATACATGCATATATGTCGCCGGGCACGTGGTAATATGTTTGTAATATGCACTAACACTACGAAGAATTACAACGTTTGGAGAAATGTTATCCTTCTTACTGGGCTAAAAATCGTTGTTAATGCCGTAAATCCACGTGGGCGTG
>JAMKCH010002047.1:0-65140 GCA_023653785.1 Ophioderma brevispina | reverse complement strand
ACTAGTGTTCTAGATGAACTAGAGTATCCAATCTTAAGTATATTGTAGTAGGGTACAAGCCTCTACTAACCATGTAGTTCCATCCCCCAGGGTTCTCCCTGACAGGGGTGGGGAATGTCCATGGGTCAACATTGTAAAACTAAAAATCAAAGGCAGCTACTGTCATGCCCCTTTCATTCGATTGCCGTTGTGCCTTTTTATTCCCATAGACTACTGGTGTATTAAGTACAGGTCGGTATGGCCATGTGTGTGTAGATCCGTATGGTAGATGTGTAGGTGCGTATGTAAAGGTGCATATGGGTGAAGAATTTTTTGTTAAGTATTATATAAAACTTTGAAAGCAATGACGTCACTGATAACGTCATTAGAGGACTTAATATTTATATTTATAGTGATTTTAGGTATATGGCATACTTCCCTGTACAAAATCCCATGGAGATGGTGTTAGAGGAGGAGCACGGACCAGGTCAAACATCATCGTTTACCCCTCACTACAGAAAAGGTTTGACATCAATGCTAGGTAAGTAATACTCTCAAATTGTGATGTCCCTTTTTCAATAGGGACCAATTTAAATTACACAGGGGCAAATTAAAATGACTCCAATCCATGCTAAAATGTATTCATATTGTCCGTCTAGGATTCCAAAAATGTATAGTTTGTACCATCTACGACCATTAGTTTGGGAGTTATAGGCTAAAAATGGCTAAAATGGTAAAAAAGGTCAATTTCTATTTGTACAGGGGTCAAAATCAGAAGTTGCTCCAATTTTGTTGAAAAATGAAAGAAGTTGTTAATCTAGCTTAATGCGTCAACATAAGGAATTAGGTTGTACCATCTGCAGTGTATAGTTATCATGTTATGCGACAAAATAGCCCATAGGGCAACGTAATCCATTTGAGTTGACATTCTTTGACCCTTATCTCCGTCATTTTGCAGGAGGAAATTTCTTCACGACTTGCCGCGTTATGATTCCAGTTGGCGAACTATCAAAATTTCCAATTTTGACCGATATATTTGCCCCTCACCCCTCCGCGCATCATGAACTTTGCATATTGGGAATCCGCAATAACATGTATTTTCATAATAAATTAAAAACTCAATTTCGACCAAAATGGCGCTTACGACTTTCTTGAGTTATCCCGACGATTTGTTCCTTGTAGACCACTTGAAGGTCCATGTCATAGGCCTATCATTGATGCATGTGAAATTAATGATAGTGTTTCGTTAACCGAGCTGGGTCGATCGGTGATTGGCTAAAAGACCGGGGACTATTGAAAACTCAATAGTTGAGCCCAAATGCACCAAAGTAACCTGTTTGGGTGGAAAACATTTTTTGCATAGTGTGTCGTTATGAGAGCCATGTAGATTAAAATGGCAACGGCATCAGTTCGACATGAGTTTGTCAGAACTAGGCATCATGGGTTACAAAATGGTAAACGATAATCCAGATTATAACCATTTACTGATAATTGTAAAGGCCGATATATTCTATTGAAATATTGTCCAAGCATCCTATCCTCACCACCTTAAAGGTGGGTGACCCGATCATGATCCGAATTTTCATATGATGTTTTATCCTTCACATGGAAGCATATCACCAAAAACATCTGATTACAAATTTTGAGTTAAATCAGCCCAGCAGTTTGGATAGTAGAAGCAAAATTGTGTACTAAATTTGTGGTTTGTTAATAAATGTGGTATACTACACTTGTGAGACGTTTTTGTTCATAAAATCAAAAGGAAACATTTCCTGGCTTAAATGTCACTGGGGTAATGGAAAAAATATGAAACTTTCTTCTGATACTAAAATCTTCATTTTGATGGAGTAAAGTGGGGGGGGGGGGGGTGGATGAGGTTGTTGATCCGGGTCGGGTCACCCACCTTTAAGTTATTACATCTTGACATATATTGGGTAAAAGTTTATTAAAACCTTACTCCGCGGTCCTGTCTTGCGGACGTACTTTCAAATTGAAAACCGATTTTTTTTCTTTGCATATTTGTGATGTTTACACATGTCATAACTTTCACCTGAAAGGATACTTGTAATCTTGTTGTACACAACCATTTCTTCCTGGGAGTACCTGTGAAGTATCTGTTAAGAAGTAGCCACAGAGTACCCACCAACATGGGTACCACATCGCCGGCCGCAAAAGTGGGGGTAACTCCACTTAGTTCACACACAGTCAGCCTGAACTAGTCACCCCTTGCTGGAGTACCTGCAAGGGTACTCCCATGCAAATGAGCTTTGATTAGTTTTTTTATCCATATTTAACATTTTGGTCACATATGTTATATGTTTTTATACAAATTGCCATTTATAGGGGTTTTTGGTGATGCTCAAGTCAAATAGAGACGTGACTAAGCTTGAAAATGATCAGAAAGTCGTAAACAACAAGGGAATGTTTGGCGCCCTCTATGGTCCAAAGTGCTGCCTGCTAGGCAGCCGGTAGGAGAGTACCTGTGAAGGTACTCCCTGGAGTAGCTGCAATAGCTCTCCACATGGTGGCTTATATGGGTACCTGTCGGTCACCTAGCAGGCAACATGCAGATTCCCTATCGGATGGGTACTGCTAAGTAAATATAGCTGCTATCCACCAGCGGCTTGTGTACTTCGCAAGTACTTATTGTAGGTTACTGCCACCCAATAAGCATCAAGGGGGTACATATGGAGTAGAGCTAAGAGTACACATGGAGTAGCCTAAGCTCTGGGTTACACCGTGAGTAGGAATCTTGCTGTGTAGTTATTGTAAGCAAACACTACCTAAATTCGAGTTTTTATCTGAATCAGATGCGTTTTTGACCGTTATAGGCTAATACTCTAAATTATTTCCAAATTAAACACGTCCATATTAAAGTTCAGTAAATTGAAAAACCTAAATCAATTATGTGACATCACAATATTGATCACACATTCCCTTAGAAAATCACGAAAATTCAACTTGTGTTGTTTCCTCCTCTATATTCGCGAATTCGGCCATTTTCACTCAATATTATAGTTCAAATTGTTTTGACATTAATGTTTCAACATAATTTTTGATGACAAAAGTTCAACCTGGTTGAAACCAGGTACATCATAAACTATTACAATCGAATTCGAGAAACCTGGGGTTCGTCCGCGAAATTCAGTCGTAAATCTACGTGCATACTATGTCATGCCTGAGTGGATCAACTTATCCAAAGCACTGTGTAAATGGTATGAAAAGGTCTATCATGTAGGACATACGCATGAGTTAGTATACACGTAAGGTTACGCATGAGGTTTGCGAACGGACCCCAGGTCGGTAAAATGACTTAAGGATTTTAATGGAAATTGACCATCATTAAATAAAGAGTAAGGCAGTTCATTGAAAGAACAGTCCATAACAATCCATTCAAACGTGAATTTGGTTCGCTGCAATGTTAGTCGACATGATGTCAGTCTTTAGCCTTGTACAGTATAGCTGAAAGTGGCCAAATACAATTTTCATGTGTTTTGGTAAAATTAACACAGTTTCTGAACCCAAAGTCCAAATGAGACCAAATAAAAATCTTCTGAAAGCCTGTTTATCCCTTTAAACAAATAATGCAAACATTTAAGGAGAAATATATCTCGATTTTTTTTTAAATTTATTTTCTGAGTGTAGGTTTTTTACTCAGTCTGTATTTACGTTATGTAAAAGTGAAATCTGACCTAATCTGACTTACGCCTAATCATCTAAACAGAAAAACATGTGTATCGAAAATCACTGTATAGCCTTTAAGCTTGAGTGAAAACAACAAAAAACAACAAAACGGAAACTGTGGTCATTGGCCAAAACTTTGCATGTAATTGAATTTGATTCGGCCTAAGGGCCGATACCACACTCATCCAATCCCACCCATCTCACCCTTCTCCCCCAAAAGAGTGAAGTGACGTATTTTTGTTTTTATTGCTTTCTTTTTGTCAAGTTTCTCGTCGCAGTTTTCTTGATAAAATCAGTTCGTGCTCCAGATCCCATTGAATTAGACTTCGATGAAGTTGGTTTGGACAGGGATGGAATCATTAACCATTACTTCTCCTTGCGATATACAACCGTGCAAATCCATTCTTTTCTTAGCCTTCGCCATGATATTTTTGTGAGTATAAGATATCTACGAAGACTAATGTGGCGTCTTGGCCTTTACAGACGCCTAAGACCATCAAATATCAATAGCATTGTAAATGCTATCAGGAATAAACTCAATGGAAGCGGAAGATTACTTGGGTATCGCTTAATGTGGCATAGGTTACATACCAGGTATAATTTGCAAGTTTCGCAAGAAAATGTCAGATTGATCCTGAACATTCTAGACCCAAACGGAGTTGCATTAAGAAGACGTGGTCGGCTTCTTTGCAGACAATACATATGCAGTGGCCCAAACCATGTATGGCATTTAGATGGTTACGACAAGCTCAAGCAATTCGGATTTGCCATACACGCTGCTATTGACGGATTCTCCAGGAAGGTACTGTGGTTAAGATTTGGCCGAAGTAATAAAGCGTCCGTTATTGCTGGGTTTTATTTCAACTTTGTGAAGCGATGCAAGAATGTACCACGGGTAGTGCGATGTGATCGAGGAACTGAAAATAGCAGAGTTAGAGTCATACAAATTGCACTTCGAATGAACCATGGAGATAGCCTTGCAGGATATCTCAGTTTCAGATACGGTCGATCCACTGCTAATCAACGTATAAAGGCCTTTTGGAGACTAATGCGCAGAATGACTCTCCAATATTGGATCAGTTATTTTAAGGACCTACGAGACGCTGGCCTGTTTGATAATAGTGATCCAGTTCACGTTGAATGTCTAGATTCTGTTTCACGAAAATCTTATACAAAATGAACTAGATCCAGTCGGTTTCAGGGAAACCCGCACCTTACAAAGAAAAGACAACTCTTCCCGGGGCTCCGGCCAGTGTCTCCGGGCTCCATAGCTTTGCAGCTCTGACCACCAAAATGATGGCGGGCTCCGCCTTCAGGTTCGGGAATATTGATCCGATTCCCTTTCGGCCAGGGGGCACAAACCCACGCGAGGCGGGCGCGCGCCGCCGCTCAGAGCCGAACTACCCTAGGCCTTAGGCGGAGAGCCGCTCTCGGTAAAATCCACTACCAAAAACCACGCCCCGGGCTGGTCCGGGCAAAACCCGACCAGATAGGCCCGTGCTGGGGAGACACCCTCCCCTATAGTATAAGTTCTGGTCCCCGGCAGATGGGCGACGAAAATGGCACCTTCATTTCTACCGTGTCATAACTGAACCACATACGACCGGTGTGGGTCTGCGATCAGAAACCGGTATGGGCTCCTCAATGCCATCTCCTAGGTTGCATTTGCGGAAACCGACACATGGCCGACAATTTGTCGGCAAGCCACGGGGAATTCCCGACAGTAGTGGAGACTACCGCAATAATGGAATAGGACCTCGGTTCTATTGCGTTGGTTTTCGGAGTCCGAGGTAATGATTGAGAGGGACTGAACTGACGGGGGGCATTCGTATTGCGGTGTGAGAGGTGAAATTCTTGGATCGCCGCAAGACGGCCGACAGCGAAAGCATTTGCCAAGTGTCTTCATTAATCAAGAACGAAAGTTAGAGGTTTGAAGGCGATCAGATACCGCCCTAGTTTTAACCATAAACTATGCCGACCGGCGATTCGCCGGGGTTACTCCAATGACACGGCTAGCAGCTTCCGGGAAACCAAAGTTTTTTGGGTTCCGGGGAAGTATGGTTGTAAAGCTGAAACTTAAAGGAATTGACGGAAGGGCACCACCAGGAGTGGAGCCTGCGGCTTAATTTGACTCAACACGGGAAAACTCACCCGGCCGGGACACAGTAAGGATTGACAGATTGAGAGCTCTTTCTTGATTCTGTGGGTGGTGGTGCATGGCCGTTCTTAGTTAGTGGAGCGATTTGTCTGGTTAATTCCGATACCGAACGAGACTCTGGCTTGCTAAATACATGTAGTTGCGCCACCCGCCGAGGTGGGCGACAACTTCTTAGAGGGACTAGTGGCGTTTAGCCACGCGAGATTGAGCAATAACAGGTCTGTGATGCCCTTAGATGTTCGGGGCCGCGCGCGCTACACTGAAGGAACCAGCGTGTGTCTGCCCTTGGCCGGCAGGTCTGGGTAATCCGTTTAACCTCTTTCGTGATTGGGATAGGGAATGGAAGTATTCCCTTGAACGAGCAGATTCTCAGTAAGCGCGAGTCATCAGCTCGCGTTGATTTCGTCCCTTGCCCTTTGTTACACCCGCTGTCGCTAATACGATTGAATGGTTTAGTGAGATCCTTGGACTGGCGGTTGGGCCGGTTCGCCGGGCTCGATTCCTGTGGCGAGAAGCGATAACAACGTCAGTCATTACGAGGAAGTAAGAGTCGTAACAAGGTTTCCGGAGGTGAACCTGCGAAAGGATCATTAACAGAACGTGCATATGACCAAGCAAAAGCCGCACCGGTGAGACATGTTGTCTCATCAAAAGGTGCAACTTGCGATGGTCATGCCGGGGCAACCAAAACCCCTCGGTGGAGGGCACTCCCCTCGGGGACTGAATGGCCTGCCAAACCCATCTCCCACCGCGAGGGGGCCCGTCATGAAAATGTGCGGGGGGCGATTTCGCTGAGAGCAAGTTCAAAGCCCCCGTGTCCTTTCGAGCTGATGAGGAGGCTCGGAACACTTCCCGCTAGTAGCTCCTGGTTGTGCCGGCGAAAGTGGGCCAGGTGGGTCGAGGCCCAAGGACCTCTCCGGAGACCGGTGTGAAAGCAGATTAGTACGATGGGAGTACATAGTCCGGGGCTCCGCTAGACGATAACGGAATAAAGCGTGAAACTAATGTTGCGTAAAGAGTCAACGAAATCGCATTCGCCCTATTGTTCACCATTGTTCTCGGACTTTGAGTACGCCGGACAATGGTTTACTTTCTACACCGGCAGCCTGGGGGGGACTCGCGTCAAAACCGGGCCAGTTTTAAAGGCAAGTCCACCACCGGTTAGGCCTCTGCGGTTGTTTGGGCTAAAGATCGATTCGTTCCTTGTGTCGAGACCGCCCTGACCTTATGCTTTCCCATGACGTTGTTTGATTAAACCAAAGCCCTCGGAAATACACTAAGACAGTTATCTGGTGGTGATCGCTCGGCTCAGTGCTCGGCTCTGGGGGAGAAAGTAGAGAACCGTTTTGTGGTGTCCTTGTTGGTAACGCCAGCAGCGAACTAATCTCTACCCGTTATTGATGGATCCGAACCTTAGATAAACACCTAGATATATCCGCTCTCTCAAAACCCAGTCTTGTGGCTCAGTGGTTAGAGCGCCGTCACTAAGTAATACTGTTGGATTTGTGGGGTCGACGGTGGCGGTTCGCATCCGGCCAAGCGAACATGGTTTTTTTTTCAACACTTGTGTGCGCTGCCAATCTCCAGGGAAAGATTAATAAATATCCATCCTTTGTCTACCTGGGAACTAAGTAGAAAATTTCAAAACAAATATAAATTGTATATGTAAACTATAACGTTCTATGCGATACGCTAGGAAAGCAGATGGACACTTCCGAACACTAAACATACCATAATGATATCTATCGCTCTTCTCCAACCCAGTCTTGTGGCTCATTGGTTAGAGCGCCGTCACTAGTAATACGGAGGTCCCGCCGGGTCGATCCGGCCAGCGCCCATGGGTTTTTTTTCAACACCTTGTGTGCGCTGGCCATCTCCGGAAAGATTAATAAATATCCATCCTTGCTACTGGAGAACGAAGTAGTTGGAAAATTTCAAAACAAATATAAATTGTATATGTAAATAACCGTTCTGACGTGCTATCCGCTAGGAAGCGATGACACTTTCCGAACCTAACACCTATAATTATATCATCGCTCTTCTTCCAACCCAGTCTTGTGGCTCAGTGGTTAGAGCGCCGTCAATATTAATAACGGAGGGCGCGGGTTCGAATCCGGCCAAGCGCATATGGGTTTTTCCAACACTTGTGTGGGCTGGCCATCTCCAGGGAAAGATTAATAAATATCCCAATATGGAAGACATTTCATCATGATTGGAGCTTTTTTTTTTTTTTTTTTTTTAAACTTAAAATAATTGGCCCCTATTGAAAAAGGTGACGCCACAATTTACTAACTACTCAAACCTTTTCTGTAGTGAGGTGTAAACGATGATGTTTAACCTGGGTCCGTGCTCCTCCTCTTAGTCCTCTACAACCATCTCTATGGGATTTTGTACAGGAAATCCCAATATACCTAAAATCACTACATCTAAATATTAAAAAGTCCTCTAATGACGTTATCAGTGACGTTCTGCTTTCAAAGTTTAATATAATACTTAACAAACAATTATTCCCCCATATGCACCTGTACATACGCACCTACACATGTAACATAACGGAGATCTACACAAACATTGCCATACCGACCTAAAGACCGCAAAAAAATAACGGCGCATTAGCGGAGGGAAGGAGCCTTTGAAAAAGTGCTGAGTTTTCGAGTTACCCTCACCACCGGACAACAAAAACACAACCAACCTTTATTTGAAGGATAACTATTTAAGATTTAAGGAAAATGATGGTTGTGGTGAAATATTTGGTGGCAGGGATGATTTCTATGCGAAAAATGAAATTTGGGATGCCAAAGTTAAGCGAAAATCATATTTTTATATTTTTAAGGTAACAAACTAATACAATAGATTTTATGTTATCCTATGGTTATTCATATAGGTTTTATACATTGCCATAAAGGGTCAGGTAATACTCTGTTGTTGATGGACATGTGATAAAATGGATGCTTTTTTTAGGAAAAAAAAACAAAAGGTGATTTGGGGCTTAAAAATTTAGACCCTTTATATATGTATTATAAACAGAAAATCATAATATACATGTCAGAGATTGATGTATGCTGATGATTAAATTTTTTTTTTGCTAAGAAATAATAAATCCTTGATTTCTTAAGTTTTTTAACTCGACACAACGTGATTTTGTGACCCAAAAAGCACCCCTGCCACAACAGTTTTGACCACAACCATCATTTTGTTAAATTATTATTACTATCTTTCGAATAGAAGTGGTTGCGTTTCGTTGGGTGGGGTTGTCGACAATTTTGCAGTCCAAACGGCTCCACAACATGTCTAAATACCCCCATAAGTTACAAACCAATTGTTTTTAGTTTTTAAAAGCTAAGTGTAAAAAGTGTCTAATCAGTTTTTTGCCTCGATGGCGAACCATGAGGCATATTAGAGTCGAGCGATACCAAGTCTTCTTTAGAGTTTAAGAAGAAGGTAAAATACGTCTAGAATATATTAAATTTTATTTTATTGAATTTCTGTACAGTTATGTTTTTCTATGATTTTATACAGATGTAGGAAATTTCGGAGATTTTAATGTAACATACAATTATTTTCTCAAAGTTAGTTGGGGTTGTATTTTCTTTATGCTTAGTACCCTTCAGGACGTGCAGCTAGAGGATACGCCTGATCGTGCTATGATACGGGGAATTACCCGGTGCGCCTCGCTACCCCGTATTCATGAGGCCGCTGACCCAAGGCATGGCCAGACGCCCGCGTAAAAAAAAAATCAATGGAACACTCGCTCACTGACCAGATGTATGGCGTTCTTTCGCACTGCGCTGAATACGCACACACTCCCTTTGATACTAAAATCGAAATGACATTCTTTTTTGGAACCCTGACATTCGACGCTAAAACGTCTGTCCTCACAGGCCTATAGTCCATTTCTCTTCCTCCGTGAGTGTATGTCATAACTTTAACGCAGTCTTTACGCACCGACGTCAAATATGCCGTTTTTGTTTCTCGCGCGTAAAAATACCCGCCGTCCGCTTTAAGCCAGCGCGCCGGCGGTTTTACTGGTGCGACCATCAAAGCTCGCACTGACGGTTCACCTGCACGGAAGGTAGAGAAATGGAAGTAAACCTGGTGAAATTGGTGTTTTTTTTGCCGTTGATCCATCGTAGAAATCTCATGTTGGTGAAATTGGAAAGGCCAATTTACTTTTAAATACAGAATAAAATTTTTCTATTCCAAAAATGGCTTACCGATTGCTCTTTGTTTATTAGAAAAACACAGTGTATGACAATATGGACGAAGACACACTTAAGACGGAAGAAAATGCAATATTTGCAGTGGATGAATAACACCCAAATCGTTCATTTACAACCATGGTGCAAAAAATATAAAATGATACTTTTTGGACAGTTCTGCAAAACAATAAATATTTTCATGCAAATACGCAGAAAAACAATATCTTCGTTTCCCTTTAGCAACTGCCTATTTCAGTAAACCATAAATCATTCATAATTTATAATAAAACTATAAATGCTACCATTTTTTTGAGAGCGGTTTTTGGAGGCACCAAATCTTGGTGTCATAACAGTAATTTTTTTATATAGCCTCTAGGACCTTCAATAGAATTTCTACTTGTAGTTGGCTACAGAAATGTCTTAAGAAGAGAAAAAAAAAGAGTTTTTCATTTGCCTTATATTTCTTATTAAAACATGCTAAAATATTCATATTTTGTTTCCTATAATGAAATTAAAATTTCACAATTTTTGTATACCCAAAAAGAAAACATTTGCTCAGCCCCTTAATCATTTCAGATGGTGATGTTTTTGATGGAAAGCCCTTTAAATCAGTGCAAAATCAGTAACTTTCAATTTTTTAAGGGACACCTGATTTTGTTGAAATCTCTTCGTTTGCCACCTTTAAGTGTCCATTATTTCTCTATAGGCCCACGGGCCCAGTTTTTAGAAGAACTTGTATTCATTTGCAAATTTTTACACTTTGCTTGCTCCATTGTGATCAATTTCGCCAACACAATGTCCAATTTTAAAACGAAAATGGTGACGTTTTCAAAGTTGCATTTTGAAGACTTATCTACAATGGTAATGGAATTGGGCAAGTTGACTATTTAAAAATAATAAATAATAATAATACGTAGTACTAGGATTTCTAAGTTAAATAACATAAGCAATAAACACCAGCTTAGGTTTAGTTTTTATGAATGACTACTACTACTCCTGACGTCACTTTCAGCATAATCAGTAATGATGTCAATTTGTGTCCCAAATGCGCACCTAACTTCGCCCCACGGTGTGGTCCCCCGCTGTTTTTGGCTAATAATTTCCCGGGAACACCGAAGGTACGGCAATCTCCCAATTCCAAAGACACTCCGTAAAATTTGCCAATTGCACTTGATTTTGGTCCATCAAAATTCATTAATCTAAATTTTACATAGTTTTAAATACTCGTTATAGATCACTTCTATCTAGTCATGGTTTCATATTGTACTGGGGGAATTTCAGTTTTCGTATGTAAAAATTGACATAATGTGTGCTTGATTTTGTGTGTGTGAGTAGCATTCACCGTATACAGTGACATGAACTTTTCAGAAAAGTTTCAAAAATCACTTCAAGTTTTGCCGATTTTTTATTTAACTCTAAATTTGTTAAGATTTCAGTGTCCACAATCAATTATGTATTGTCCGCTAGAGTGTCTCGATTGCCATGATGATCTTCTTTTTTGTAATATCTCAATTTATATGGGGTGCCAGTTGAAAAACAATTATAAATCTGTAGTGTAAGTTGTTTTGTTTTGAATGAAAATCATGTCAAAAATCCCGTACGCCGCGTATAGCAATTAGGCAAACTGTGTGTTGTTTTCCTGATTGCGAAAGCCGATATTTATCAACAGGTATTTTCATATATTTTGAAACTTTCAATCCAGTCAAATCAAAGGTTATGGTTAGGACGCTAGAATGTGTAGATTTGCATGATATATTTAGTTTTTTTTTGTCCCTGTAATGTTTTGCATTTCGAATAACTTTGGAGATTAAAACTTAGGTCCCAATGCCATGCGTAAATTTCATCGCCGTGCCCTAAGCTTGCCCTGCTGGTATGCTTGTAATTTTAGTGTCAGCGCCATTTTTCTTTGTTCGTCATGCATTGCGCGTAAACAATTTGCATCTTAGGTTCAACGCATGCGCAGTGCTGTTATAGGGTATAATATATTCTTTCCCAGTTGCCATGCGTAACGGAAATCTGTTGTTTTTTGGATCAAATTCGTGTAAATTGAATTGTTGATTTTATGAGGTAGAAATATTTTGGTAATCATCTGGGATTTTATGTTTTGAGATTCATTTTAGATTAATGTTCAGAAGTGGAATTCGGGTTATTCATGTTTCCACAAATTTAATGTCATAGTTGCCAATTAAAGCTTTTGAAGTAACACATCTGAGATTCCATTTGATTAATATTTTTTAAATAGAAATGGAAAAATTCAAATTGAGTATTCTGGCTACATACTAAAGTGTATTTGTTTTTTGAATATTGTTAGTGGCCATGGAGGTTAAAGATCTAATTGGGTCATGCTTTGCAGTTAAGCTTAGGCGCCAAATTGTAACGATCTTATTTTAGGAATTGTTAATTAAGCTCGGTATGGATTTTCTTACTGGGAAGATTTTTTATTATTTATTATTATTGTAATCATTGAAGTCAAGGTGGTCGCATGCGCGGATCGCAGTATAGTTTTTCATCGTTCGGACGCCTTCGACACTCTCCGTAGGTTTCGAACTTTGGTATATTATGTGTACCCACATACATACACACCCTCAATACTTTTACACTCCCAATACATCCACACCTCCCATACCTTCACACACCCATACATACACACCCTCATACTTTCACACTCCCCACACAGTCACACCCCATTCTTCCACACACACCCACACATACAACACCCTCATACTTTTTTTCACACCACACCCACCCATACCCAACCCCTCATACACACACCAACCCACAACATACACTCTCATCGACACCCACCACCCATGCATACGCCCCCTCATACTTCACAAACCCACAACATACACACCCTCATACACCCACACACCCCACATACACACCCTCATACACCTCCACACCCACCATACACACCTTCAATACTTTTTTCACACCCCACACCCACAATACACCCCAAACACCCCCAATACACACCCCCATACACCCAACACCCACACATCACACCCTCATACGTTTCAACCACACCCACACACCACCCTCATACTTTCCCACACACCCACATCATACCCCCCTCAATACTTCCACCCACCCACACCTACACACGAAGCCCCTCATCCATCCACCCACCCACGTATCCACACCCTCCGTACTTCACACACCCACCCATACACACCTCCAAATACTTTCCCACCCACACACACACCCTCATACCCCCACACACCCACAATACACACCCTCGTACATTCACATGCCCACACAATACAACACCCCATACTTTCACTCTCCCACCACTCATACACCCCTCATACGCCCACACGTGCACACTTACACCACTCTTACACACACCCTTACACACCTCATCACCTGCACACCCTTACTCCACTTATTAGTATCGGTATTCCACATTTAGAATAGTTTTCGTTTAAATGTCAGGTAGTTTATCACACATGTTGGTTGATGAGCTTATAGAGTGTTGTGGTCGATTCACTCCATCCGCAGTAGTAGGAATGGCACATGCAGATGTTCGAATGTAGTTTGGTAAAGGTTAAGAGTGGGTGGATTTTTCACACACTCCCGGTTGTAACATAATTTAAATGTTCCCCTTAAGTTAAGTTCGATGGGAACACTGACCCACTTATCATCGCAAGTACAGTTCCCCGCAGCGTCACTCGGCGGGCATTGAAAATGGTCCCCGTTGCCCATAGACAAGTCCGCGCCTAAACCGAGGCACTTGAGGGTGGTCGTGCCCTATAGTCAGCGGTCCCCACGCGCCCGGGCATTGAAATGGTCCCGTGCCCAGAAGACAGCCGCCGCCATACACCGAGGCCTTGAGGGGGTCGTGGCCTATAGATAAGCGTCACTCGCCGGGCAAATTGAAATGGTCGTGCCCAGAGACAGCCGCGCCGTACACCGAGGCAGTGAGGTTGGTCGTGCCTATAGATAGCAACACGCGCCCGGCTTGAAAAATGGGTCCGTGCCCAGAGACAGGAAGGGTCGTGCCTATGATAGCGTCACTCGCGTGCATTGAAAATGGTCGTGCCCCAGAGACGCAGCGCCCATACACCGAGGCATTGAGGTTTGGTCCGTGCTATAATGCGGTCACTCGTCCGGGCATTGCAAAATTGGTCGTGCCCAAGACAGGATGGTCGTGCCAGGGGGTAGTAGCATTTACCCGGGGCATTGAGGGGGTGGGTCGTGGCCCAGATATCGCAGCGTTTTATATAACAGGACACTGATTGTAGTGGTGGTCCCCACAATAGCGTCGTGTACTGGGATACCAGTACGCGAAGGGTAAGTCATAGACTGGGTCCATGTTTTTCCATTATATAATATCCGTTATTTTTAATTGTTAGCGGTATATCAATGTCTCTTGTGTAAATTGTAGTGATGCGCATGATAAATGGCTAAACCATATCATGCTTATCACGGAATGCTCCCCAGCGGGTAGCGCGGAGCCTGTCAAAATTTTTTTTCAATTTTGAGCCAGAAAAAACTTAGGAAATTTTCCTCAAAATTACTAGGCCTTCCATAGGTTTGGAAATATTGTAACATAAGTAATAGTTAAGGCGAGTTTGAAGCGTATTAACACTTCTATAGCTTTACTCTTTCATAATTTCCCGGGACACCGACGTGATGTACTGTAGCTATTTGGTGTAAATAAACCAATACTAAAGTTGAAGCAAGTCTCAACCCTTCTTTGTTGCTTCATTTCGCTCCTAAAAGACTACTGGATTGGGTTCCGTTCCTCCCATCCCACATAAACTGTGTCAGCCGCTCGAGCCATCACATATAACGTGTGCCCCGTCACGACAGTGGCGCGCGGGAGTCCTGTCAACACCAGGTTTACAATACAACAACCAGCCATTAAGTGGACACCCCTTCAATGCGAAGAAATTCGGTCCCTTTCACTGAATGGCAATCATAGGGCATACCTTTTTTTGCAACTTTTAAAAATGGCGAGATTTTTTTTCTTATAATGGGTATTGTTGGTTGGCAATATTTGATTGCAATGGGCAAGAAAAGGTATCAAAATTTAACTGAAGAAAACGAACTATTGATATAATTTCATATTTTCGTGCAAAGACCAATGGTTTGTAACCTCTGTGGGTATTTAGAACATGGCTGCGTTACTTTTTGGGGTCTTTATATTTAATACCCAGTAGTCTTATGAATAAAAGGGCACAACGGCCCAAATCGAATGAAAGGGGCAATGACAGCAGCTTCCCTTTGATTTTTTGTTTTATGCATGTTTTGAAACTTTTCTTGACTTTCCCCCACCCCTGTCCGATCCAGGGGAGAACCCTGTGGGATGAACTCATGGTTCGTAGGGGCCTTTTTTTTACCCTACCTTACACCTATACCTAAGATTGAATCCTATAACTCTCCCAGAAAACTAGGAAAAAAAGATGAGCCAAATGTTTAACCTTTTTGTGCTTCTATAAACCTTTTTTGTACATTTCCCCAACCATTGACATACCCAGGCGAGGACTCCCTGGTCGGAATGAATTAAATTGTAGTAGGGGCTTGTGCCTCCACAATAAACCCAAGTTTTTTGGCCTAATCTAGCTTTCTTAACAAAAAGATTGGCCAATGTTGGCCGTCTGGCAATATTGGACTTTTTTACATATCCACCCCTGACAGACCCAGAGGAGGATCATAGTGCTTGAATTACATGGGTTAGTAGGGGCTTGTGGCCTCCTCCAATATGCCCAAGTTTGGCTACTCTTTGGCTCCATCTAGAAAAAATGGTATATTGGCTTTTTTGTGCAATATTTGACTTTGACAGACCCCAGAGGAAGGACCCTGGGGGATGAAAAAAAAAGATATGGACCAAATGTTCCGGGTTAACATACGGATGGAGGTCCCAATTTATAGCCCCTTCGAACTGATGGGTTCGGCTGGGACGACAATTGGACATCTTGCATAAAGTTAATAGACATTTTTGAAAACACAGATCTAAGTAAGCATTTTCGTGGAGAAAGAAGTTGAATTAATGACATACTTTAAAGGTACTGCCTTGATCTTTGCATTTTTTGTGAGTTTTATTGACCAGTTCCCTAACTAATGCTCCTGGGAAATATCAAATTAACAATCCTGCAAACATGAGTTGCAATGAAATAAACCCAAACTGTAAAATTAAAAACCTTAAAAATTTTTTATAATTGATTTGAAAATGAAGTGACAGAAATAAAAAAATACCTTCGGTTCCCTCGGACCGCTGTGTGGCGGCGCTGCCGTCCCAACGGGTTTGTGAATGCCATTCCACCTTTAATTGGCTCATGGGACCTTTGACCTCTAAAAAATGAGTGTTTGCCTTTGTAACCGCCATAAACCAAGTTTGGTTCCAAGTGAACTTTCGACTTTTCAATGAGGTTCAATTTTAACATTTTTCAGCCTAATTTTACAAACTTGACCTCCTTGACAGTTGACCTCTTAGTGACCTCTGACCTCATCAAACAAATGAGGGATCACAATGTTGCACCTTGACTCCAGTTTTGGTTTCCAATTGACTGTTTCAACCTTTTTCAAATGAGGTCATTTTGTACATTTTCAGCAATATTTTTACAACTTTACCTCAACATGCCTTTGTCTCGTATGTTACTTGACCCCATCCAACAAATGGGGGATGCCCATGTTGCACCTTTGGCCCAAGTTTGGTAAATCCATCGAAGTGGTAGATATATTACAGGCAAATTTACCCCTTCAACAACAGACCTCAAAGAGAATGAACACAACATACATCAACAACAAGTGGACAAAAGTGATCAGTATGTGGTCTCCCTGCCTTAGGGCCTGGGGGCTCCCCGCGCCGCCCCAACGGGAGGGGGATTGTGCGGTGTTCCCCAGTCCCCCCAGGGTTGTTGCGAGGTCTTGTTCCACCCCACGTAGTGTGGGCGACACAAAACTGACATGTAACTTTTTTTATCAGTAAATGAAGGGTTACCTAAATGAGAATCCCCTTTAATCCACCCACAGAACCTTTGACCCAATCTGTGTCCACCTCATATGGGTCTTGGTCAGTGGGGCTTTATACGACCCAATGGGGTGATCATAGCATTTGATTGTGGCAGGAAAACCAGTGGATAGATTTTCAAAAATGCCCCTTTAACCGGCTCACATGAACTCTCACCACAACAAAGTAACCCACAACTATGAAAAACCTTGGGCCAGTGGTTCTTCTGATCAAGTTTGGGGTATAAATTGGATTCCTTGAGGCCAATAAATTTGGCATTGGACGAAAAAGAATCCAATTTTTTATCATTCTTTATGGTTTTTTGAGAAGCGTGTGCCCTATATTACTATACACATTTTCATTGTCAAAATAGGGTACATGTACAGGAACCCATATTTTAAGCTTAGCAGATGATGCATGGAAATATGAGAGAAAATAGTACCCATAGAACACATGAACACCTGAGAAACAGCAAGCATGGAACCACCACACACTGGAAACCACCCAGCCACATTTTTTGGGGGGGGGATCCACCAAGACACGGAACCAACCAAATGTGACCCACTAAGACATAGAAATCACCTACACAGAACCATCAAAGGCGCAGGACAGCCCAGGCATTCAAATAAAAGACATTAAACAGGTACCACCCAACACTGGGAACCAGCCAGACATGAACCACCAAAAAAAACCCAAGCATGGAACCCAAGAAAACCCAACCACCCAAACTGGGAAACCACCCAACCACTGGGAACCACCCAACACTAGAACCCACCCAACCCTGGGACCACCAACACTGGGAACCTCCAACACTGGGAAACCATCCAAACCCTGGGGACCCATCCAAACACTGGGAACCATCCAACACTGGGAACCACCCAGACATAGAATCACCTACTGTGAACAGCAATAGCTGGAAACCACCCAAAACATGGAAGAAAGACTCAACTCACGACCACCCCCACCACCAAAATGAAACATCCTCAAATTGTATCAACCAATCAGTCAGCATGTGCATATTCTCATCACCAGGGTGGACAATCCTAATCTGCAGTGAGAGCCTACATAGCAATATATGGAGAGGGGATTGGAGTCCGAAGTGGTGTAAAAATTGGGTACCCAGGTTTTCTGCTGGCATTTGATGACTCAAACTCTCATTTTTATTGGGTCTCTACCATGTGTATAGTAATATAGGACGGAAGATTCTCAAAACATAATAATGGCTGCAATTGGCCCAAGCATTTGTAGTGGGGGACTGTAGTGAACAGATCTTATGTGAGTGTGCAAATCCGGATAAAATTGTGAATTTTGGTACACAAGTACTTTATACATTGATAATCAAAAAAATTGATGGAAGCACTTGCCACACCCCTTTTATGACCCCCAGCTTGGAGTTCAAGGTTACACAGGGGTAAAAATTTTAAAATGTTCCGATTGTGTTGAAAAGCACACCATGATGTCTGTCTGGTTACAAGGATTCCAAAAAGGTATAGTTTATACTATCTGTGACTTATGGTTTAGGAATTATGGGGTAAAAACTGTAAAAAAGGGGAAAAAGTCAATTTTGGTTAATACAGGGGTCAAAAATTAAAAGTTGCTCCAATTTTTGTAAAATGTGGTTCAAATTGTTGGTTTAGCTCATAGAATGAAATATAGGAATAGTTTTGACTATCTTACGTGTCTGGTTATTAATCAAAATGGCGAATAAAGTCAACAGCTATTGGCAGCTATTAGATTCTATTGACCTGTGACCTATTTTGTTGGATAATGTGAAAACTAAGCATAACGGATAAGGCAAATTATTCCTTATTTCAATCCTTTAAGCTATGGAAACAATTTGCACCACATATTAACTGAATCAAAGCAGCTTTTAACTTTTGATCCATGTACACACCCAAATTGACTTTTTACCATTTTTAAGTTTTTACCCCAAAAACCCGGAAACAAGCCATAGTGTAGTGTAAACTATACCTTTTTGGAATCCTTGTGAACAAACAAAACCATGTGTGCTGTTTAACCCATTCAGAAATTTTAAATTTGACCCTGTATAAACCTTGAAACCCAAGAGCTGGGGGCCATTAAGAGGGGATTGGCAAATTGCTCCATCACTTTGATGGACGGATCATCAATAAATCTGCGCTAAAGTGAACTTCGTTGATATGACAAAATTCAACAATTTTTATCCGGAAGCGCACACTACTTACACTACAGTCCTCTGCTAATTTGGCAGGAGATAAACAAAAAATGTACCACAACCAAAATGGAACACATAGGGGCGGCGCCAGGGGATTGGCCGCTCCCCTGAGAGTTCAGAAAGTCAGGATACAAAACAAGGGTATGATAGTAAGCAAATAAATGCGTAAAAAAACGTCGGCGTTTTTTTCAAACCTATAAGTAATCTGTAATGTCTTGCACCCCCCCCCACACATGATGTTTCGCCCTCCTATGATTTTACCATGGGCCGCCACCCCTGCGAACACAACTACACACACCACACAGAAAGAGATTACACTATCGCAATATCCCCCTTTGCTTTAAAAGCCAGAGGATAATAGAAACTGCTTGAAGAAAGAGAAGATCACTCATGAGTCCTCAAAAGTAAACATCTACAATAGAATTTGCATTATTTCCGCATTAAATGGGAGAATTTAAAATTCACATAATGTTTTTACATTTTTTTGTGTAGGTTAATCGTGTGTTTTGCACTTTCACTCTTTTTGTTTGTTTGGTTTGGCATGGCTTTCACTCTTGTTGACTCTCTTATTATTTGTTATTAGAGTACTCTTTTACTTTAACATTCAGAGTGAAGTAACACTGTGAGTCAATTACAGAGATGCCAATGGAGTTTGAAAAAAAATCTGAAAATGCGACGGAGGGAGCAAGGCGACCGGAGTACCGCCCCTAACGGCCGGGGTCCAGGGGCCCGCTAAGGGCCCCGCGGTGGGCCGTGCCGCCCCGGTGGGGGTCGAGGTGCAATCCCTCGAAGCCAAGGGTTTCTGCACATTTAGAGCTACAGAGAGACCACTTTCTGATGAGTTAAAATATCATTCAAAATTACAGTTAATTTTAACTTTAAATGTGAAGAATGGGGGTTAGTTCTGTGAGACATGTGTTTTGGGTCCAAATCATCTCCCTACTAGTCATGCTTTTTTGATCAAATTCAACTTTCAGGTATTAAAGGGCCAGTAAAACAATGATATGCTTATTGGACACACTGGGGCTTTTCCTTGCAGTTCTTTCTTGGCATCAGTGATACTACGTAGGCTTTACCAGTTTGCACCCTATGCAATCAGTCTCAACATTGTTGATCCATTGGCAGCAAAAGGATCAAAATTTTGCAGACTTGCCGTCACTTAGCATGTTTACAACCTGTACCAGTGAAGTTGTCTTCTATGTAAACTGCAAAGTTATCGCCTTTCCTCTGTGAGTAAACCCATTGAAACTTTTCCTTTACTCTCGCTGTCTTTTAAATTGTTTCCAAGGCTTGTCATTCCATTCCATGTTCATTTTGTCGCTTAGGCCCATAACCACGTCACGTCGGTATTTTTCCGAAGAGCAAGTTGTTGTGATCTGACATGCTGTATCTAGTCTCTTATACCAATCGCGATGTACTCCACCTATTTTATACACTGATGTTCCGATGTTCCTTTTGAGTGTCATCAGAGTCTGAAGACACTTAGCAATACACAAGAAATTTCTTTTAAAATCTCATCTACAAGTCAAACAATACAAAAATCTGAAAAAATAAAAATCTTTAAAACATAGAAAAATCGGATTTTAATCCCAGAAATTAAAAAATCGGATTTCCGATTAAAACCGGAAGATTGGCATCTCCTGTAATTAATGTATAATTTAAATCAGGCTCATCACATAGATTATCAAAATATGAGGACAAGTGATAACATCGTTCTTGCTTAATTAAGGCCAACCTCAGGTAGGCTTTGTGAAATAAATAAAACTTTTTTACTATTGTAAGGTAAATGTTCCAAAATAAGACGTTACCAACACATGTATAGCGGGTGTCCCAGACAAAAACTTTACTCTTATAGCACCCCAATTTAAGGCCTTCATCAAACAATATGCAAATAATTTTTTCATACTTGAAAGTCTAATATTTGTTAGTCTTTCAAACAAAAAACCCCATTCAGGTCGGTTCAGACTGACTGAGTTCTAACAAATTCAATAAAATCACTGATTTTTCACTGAACATGGAAGGCTATCTGTCAATCTTCTGTGTTACTGTTTCTCTGAAATCTGTATTACTGAGATGATGTTAGCTTTGCAAATCCGTTTCTGTGTTAAGGTTTCTGAAATCTGTCATGACTGAGATTAGTTATATTTGAAATACGTGATTCTGTGTTAATGTTTCTTGAAATTGTTAGTATGAGGATGATGTTATCTTTGAAATCAGTAATCTGTGTTAAGGTTCTCTAAATCTGTATTATGAGATGATGTTATCTTGGAAAATCCGTAATTCTGTGTAATGTTTCTTCTGAAATCTGTATTACGGAGATGAGGTTCTTTGAAATCCGTGATTTTGTGTTAGTTCTCGGAAAAATCGTGTACTGAGATGAGGTTATCTTTGAAATCGAATTCTGTGTGAATTGGTTCTCTGAAATATGTTATTACTGAGATGCTGTTCTTTTGAAATCTCGTGATTTTGTGTTAATGTTTCTCTGAAATGCTGTATTACTGAGATGATGTTATCTTTGAAATACATGATTCTGTGTTAACGTTTCTCTGAAATCTGTATTAATGAGTTTATGTATTTTGAAATCCATGATTGCTGTGTTAACGTTTTTGAAATCTGTATACGAGATGATGTTATCTTTGAATCCGTGATTCTGTGTTAGTTCTCTGAAATCTGTAAACTGAGATGACGTTATCTGTTGAAAATCTTGTGATTTGTTTAATGTTGTTCTGAATCTGTATTACTGAGATTATGTTATCTATGAATCGTGACTTCTATGTGATTATTATCTCTATTTTCTAAGATACTATCTCAGTCAGTGTTCAAGATAAATTGATCTCAGTAGATGTAAGTCGGATGTCACAACAAGTTTCCGTAGTTTTTAGCAACAAAAAACGTGATTTGGACCCAAAAAAAAACACCCCTGCCACCAAAGTTTTGGACAAACCATTCATTTTTTAAAATTATTTATTACGATCTTTCGAAAGAAGTGGTTGCGTTTTGTATGTACCGAGGGGGGATGGGGTGTCGACAATTTGCAGTCCAAAACCGATACACTATTCCTTCCACTCTTGCTTATCTCTGTAATCAGCTGAGAGCAGTAGTAGCATCAGCCGACATTTTGCTAATATGCCAGGGAAACTCATCTCCTGGGAAAAACATAGTCAGGAAGGACTCTGTCATTACCTGTGATTGATGCCCCTGTGCCGAATCTTCTGTCGTTACATGTTTCAGGCTGGAAATCTGAACAAACCAATCTACTATCTGGTCCTCGGGGAACAGAACTCCTCTTCTTCTTTCTGCTGTTGAATGGCTTTAAACAAGTCCACCTATCACATGAACCAATGAAAATGAGAACAAATAAGGTCATTTTTTTCTCGCTTTTTCTTGCGTGGTACGGTCTGTTTATTTACAGCATAAAAGAATACTTTGATGAAACTAACCATGTCACACCTGTATGTGTTTTAGAGGAGATTCGGCAAGAGTTCCATAAATGTCTCCCTCTTTGAATTCTATGTGTACAACCTTCTTTTTTATTTTGGACTAAAGAGTTTTGGGTATTTGTTATGTTAGGAGGGATGGGGCCATAATAAAAAATATAATTTGTTTCCTGTAGAATTTTAAAAGGGTACACTAAAAAAAATCCAAAATTAAAAAAAAAAAAAAAAAAAAACTCAATGTTTTTTTTTTAATTTAGAATTTCAGAGTCTACAGTGTGAGTCAATACAAAACCCTACATTCAGGAAATAATTTTTTCTTCAAAAGGTTAAACTTTTATTTTTGCTTCAATAGTTTTCTTTGGTTGTTTACAGGATAAACAGGCTATCAGAATATTTTTATTTGGTGCTTTCGGGCTTTGGGTTCATACACTATGTCAATTTTGGCGGAGAGCCCTAAAAATTTCAGTTTGGGCCATTTTAGCCAACCAATGCGGAGAGACTGACACCCACCGACGTGTACCATAACACATTATAGGAGAGACAATCACATATGCATTTCAATTGGTATCGATTTCTTCTCGCCAAACATATCAGTTTGCATAAAATGGTTATTGTGTAACATAATTTATAAGTAAATATCTTCAAAATTACATTACCATTGTTCAATCATAAAGATCAGTATTGAAAATCACACCCCATAGTAATGCCTTAGTTCATGAACATAATTCAACTGCTCCGAGATTTTTGTTTTTACATTCTATAAGGTTAAGTATTTTGACAACAAATACAGTGTTACTCAGCGTCCATAATTGCAAGAAGAAACTAACGCTGAAGTTTATGTAAAAAATGAATTAAAACTTAAATTCAATATCGCACTGCTGCTGTTCAAGCGGAATACAAAACTTTCTATGGTTTCACTTTGCTCCCAAGTTTCATTGTAGGGTAAATCATGACACATCTTAGTGAACCAAGTAAACCGTGGTCTAAACCAGCTCTTGAATCTTTATTTGGAAATGTTAACATTTTTTACTCTTAGCATTCTTTTGTAATATCTGGGATATTATTTTATAATCCTTCAAATACTCTCCCACCTTCTAGGGATTGAAAAATAATTGTGTTCAATGTTGGTACGCGAATGACTGCTGAAGACCATGTTTACTCTATGTAGCAGAGCATCTTTGTTGGCTCAAAATCGGCCATACAGGATTTTTACGTCTCTCAGCAAAATAGGTGTAAACTTCTTCCTCCAACGTCCAAAGACACCAACTAAAAGTTTTCTGAAAGCCGTTATCCTTCTTTCTAACGTACCCCACATTGAGCAAAAAACAATTTTAACTATTTATATATTTTTTATTATGAAGTAGGGGTTTTTTTTTACTCAACACTGTATGCTATCTTTCCCATGTTTAGTCAAAGAACCAAAGTGAAGCATTCAAACACACACAAAAATTGACCAATTGTATTTATAACATAAAACTCACCAAATACAAAATGTGACCTCTGACACTTATTTTTGTTCTCTAATTTTTCTGCCCAATTTGTTCTCACAATTTTGCTATACACTGACAGGCTGACCAAACCCATATCTTGTCTATGGTAGAAGACAAGATAGTCTTGTTGCCAGAATTATACATCGATAAAATATATAGGGATTGACTTCTTAAAATTTCTGGAGTTTATTCGGGTCTTTGTGGTAAGATTTAAGGATTAATGATAAAATTTCATATTTGTAAGCAGAAAGTGACTGTAAAAATGCTGCAGTATTTTTGAACTCGCAATGCTGTGTTCTCGTAGAGCGCATATAAATGCAAAGTTATTATTAATTGCATCAATGTTGCTTATTTTTTAAAAAGCATGTGATTGCTCCCTCTATTGTACAAAGGCAGGTATATACTTATAAAAATGATAAGCTGCAACCCCACAGTTTTGTTGTCTGTAGTGTGCTCATGGCATCAACTCTTCCTAGGAGCTTCAGGAAAATGAGTTCCGACAAGAATGAAACCCAATCTTGTAACAGATAATTGTATGCCACAAAATGCATCGTGACATTATCGATCGCAACTGCAAGGAGTGCAAACGTGGCTGAAAACCATTGTTAAAACATTACTTGTGGCTGATTTTTTTAATAGTAGGTTATATGAAAAAGACAGGACCAAATTGATCACAAAAGTAAATGGCTTTTAATTCTGGTACCCTTGAGCTAAAGTGCTTCAACCTGGGTATAGAGGGTTTATGCAGAAGGCCCCATTTTCAATAGGCTGCCATTTGTCAGTTGTGTTCTAAATAAGTATTTACCTGCCAAAAAGCTCTAATCACACTGGCCAAGCTATGCAGATGAGGGCCTTTTGCCCGTAAACCTCGATATGTTACAAGTAATACATACACTGTACCTATAGTTTGTTCACACCCAATAAGCAAATCTCATCTTGCCAGAAATACGAAATGGAAGGAGTACATGTAGATGCAGAGAAAATCGAACACAGAAATGAAGGCCCCAATCTCTGTATAAAATGTGACTGAATAAATATCCATAGATGGCGGCTCTTCTTAAACAAGGATTCCTTTTCAGTTCGAATAAAACATCAACTGAAGAAAAAAATAATTCAGATCAGATGGGTTTTGATCAAACTGTAATTTCTTACAGCAGTCACCCTAATATTAGTGGTGAATGGAGATATATGCATGTTGGCATGGTGGTAATTTTTTTTCTTCCCCTTAAAACACTCAGGCAACTCATACTGCACAGACTACATATTAAAGGGAGAGGTGATAGAATAGCATTTAAGTTAAATGTTTCTCCATTCCTGAAACAAAAAAAAACATGCTACAATGGAAGTCAAAAAAGCAATTCACACTTAACTCGAATGTTCATTTAAACAGTGGAGAGTACTGTGGCCGTGATGAACGGGGGTTGCAGTGTAGTTAATATCCAAATGGAGACATTTTGAGACAACCTCCTATGAGTAAGTAGAGCATGGTGCTCACTTTACAGGCACTGTCAGTGATTTGCTCACACAGAAAATAAAAAAAAAATCATCAAAAATTAGATTGTGCATGTTTGTAACAAGTTAGTATCCTTAATTCCTCACAAGTTATAGGGACCAAAAAGCAAAACTAATAAGGACAAAATTGGATATTTTAGTCATTTTCTGTCCGTACGGACAATTACAGACACACGTTAATTCAATGGAGATTATTCTTGGACACTGTGTTTTCTTACTTTCTGTCAATTTTTCGCTTGAAAACAATAATTATGAGGGAAGAAATTTACAACTTATTCTTCACTTTTAATCTATTTCAATTAATTTTGCCTCCTGGGTGATCATGATAGTTGTCTTTAAATAGAGCCCCGTGCAGCAGGTGGTGGATATACATATTAGAGGAATTTATGATCAAAAGCTTGTGCCCCAGCTATAAAAAGTTGAGATTTTCCATCTGATTGGTATGAACCTTAACGACACTATCAGAGATTCACCAAAAGCTTCAAAATATTTGAAATTTGCAGAAATAGCTTATACTTGAAGGACACGGGTCTGTAGAAACTTTAAGTTATTTTTTGACAACTGGAAAACTTAACAGAAAGGAAGAAGAATAAGAAAGAAAAACAGCAGTGCTCAAAGAAATCAATTTCAATTCAATTACATGTTAGGAAGTGTCCAATGGAAAGTAATGAATAAAATGTAACAATTTTGTTTCCTTATAGGTTGCTTTCAGTCTTAGCACTTGCCGGGTATGCTAGGATGGATATCTATACTGTCAGGTGTCCAACCTGCGGCCGGGGCCATTGCGGCCCGCGAGGTACTTCCCAGAATTTGAAAAATTCTAAATATATTATTAAATAATAGATTTAAAAAAATGTTCAATTTGAATGAGTGCCAAATTCTCAATTCTGAAAAACTTTAAAAACATGTTGGAAAATTAGTCTAATTTCATCAATCTGAACCAAAATTTTCAAAATAACATTGTGGGGAAAATTAATCCAATTTCCTCAAAAGAAGCCAAAAACGTTTCCAAATTTGCTAAAAAGGTCAACAAAATGTGTTTTTGACCCCGATATGAAATTCTCTGGTATTGCTAGGTCCATTTTAGCCAAGTATTGTATAAAATATAGGGTCCCACTTCCAGACTTTTGTAGGCATGTCATAAAACCAACCTGAACGCCACCGATTAATGGTTTGGCGGCTAACAAATAGTTGTGGATTCAACCAATGTCGGCCCCGCATCCAAAAAGGTTGGACACCCAGCTATACTTGTACAAGAAAGGCAAAAATCTGATTTATTTTTTTTGATTTTTTGATTTAGCATCTCAATGATAGTGCCTTTAAGTTGTGTGTCGTATCGATATGTGCATATTGATCGTGAAATTAAATAACATTGTATTTTTTTTTGTAAAGGGACAAAAAAAAAAATTCCAGGTGAATTTCAGGATCTGGCACATTAGTGGGCGGAAGGCTCGCTTGATTTTCAAGAATAAGGTTATTCCAAAAATTCATTTGATTCTGAAAGTGCGTTTTGAGTCTAATGGGCAATGTTTAGATCACAGTGCTCCATATAGGCCACTACAAGGTTGTAACTTTGTCCATTTACAATAAGAATTAGGGGGGCAAGCCAATTTTGTTCCAATTTTTAAAAGGGCACCAAGGCATTAAATGTTAAAGAATAGCAAATTTTTAGGGCACCAAGGCAAATGGTAGGGGCCACCCAGGCAAAATTGCCTTAAGTGCCTTAGGTTATTTTGGGAGCCTGTTTTTAGCTGATCCGGACTTTGGGTTTTGTGTATGAGCATAAGCTGTTTCCAATGGTCCCATAGGCCCCGTGCTATAATTCTGTCAGTTATGACACAGAAAATACAAAATTGCAAAATTTCTTACAGACACAACATTGCAGGGGTAAGATTTGGCACACATGGATACTAATGTTAACGGTCAGATGAGACTGAAAAATCTCAAACTTTTTTAGGTTAAGTTGGGGGACGAGACTGTGAATCGAAATTGCCCTTTAAGCAGATTGAACTATTGCAGGTATTAGGCAACCATACCTACTTATGGTCCAATGGGGTCGATGATATACAAATCTTTCTTTTCTGTAAGTCAATGGGATAAGGCTGTGGACAGGCATTGCAAAATTCCTTTGGAAATGTGTATAGCAGTTGTTGACAATTTTATCACAAATGGGAGCTTTTATATATTTGGTATTGTAAAAAAATGCCTTATACAAGCCAAAATTTGTTGTAGCCCAGTACTAAAAAGGGGTAGGTAGCGGCATTTTGCGTATGCTAAACATGGGAATTTGCACATGGCTCTGTGGATCACAAAATGCCCTTCTTTCCCCCACAGGTTGTACAAAACATTTGCTTATAAATCAAAATGCACGATCGGATCAGAATCAACTGAAAATTTTGAAGTAAGCATTTTTGAGGATTGCATTTGGATAAAAAAACAGGCAGTCCCATAGAAGTTGTCTGATTATAAGTCGTACGCGTTTGTGCAGGAGATACAAAAAACAGTCAAACCTAACCAAAAGACAGAATGTGGACCCTTTAACCACAAATATAACCTTGACACTATCCGTGTCCCCAACGTCATAGGCCCTTGGGTCAGATTAAAACTGACCCAAATTGTTGATCTTAGCATTTGACTTTGTGGCAGGAAAACGATGGATAGAGTTCAAAAAAAAATCGGCCCCACATGACTCTCACCCCATGGCTGCAATTGCCCCAATCTTTTGGGCAGGAGATACAACAAATACATCACACTAAGCAAAAATGGAACACACAGGCTTTTATGTAAAATAATGAGCCCTAAATTGCCCCGCTGAATGACCTTTGACCCTCCCTTATCTCTTACCCCACATAAGACCCCTTGTCTCTATGTACAAGCATACCAAGTATGAACTGATCCATCACTGTACTAAACATGCGACGGTAAGTTGAAAAAGTGTCATCAAATGTTTGACCCACACTTACGGACACATAAATCATGCCACAAAGGTATTCCGATTGATCGGACGACCTAAAAAGAAGTTGCATCATTACAAAATGCACCTTTGCATCTTTAATTTGGAATATGGACTCTCAATTCAAAAACAATAAAATGCTACATTGAGAAATTTATGTCTAGAAGATCGTCTTGAAATATCATATGATAAATCCTATTTAAAAGTCTTTGCAATACATATAAATCTATTGTGCATTACTTGGTGATTGACTGTGAATTTGATATATTTTGATATTAAGGTTCATTAAAGTATGAATAATTTTTATCCTTCCCCCAGCGAAAACAGGCCACTTTTAAACAATGCATGCTGGCTGGACTTAGTCATACTCTTAAAACTGCCAACTGCATAGCCCAGGGTATTTACTAGTAATTCATATCACAAAGTACACGCTAAAAAACACCTTTTGCCCAGATTTAAATTAGGTACTCATTTTTTTTTCAATCCGAAACTCTTTAAATCTTTTGACTATTCAAAAAGAGGCAACTTTGCATTGTTATGAATCGAGGGTATACAGGTTACACTATACAGGATACCATTCTCTGGTTGCACTTATAAATTAATTTGTGTGGGAGTGGATTTGAGCAGCAAAATCCTCTAATTACTCTTTTTCAGGCATTTTCAAGGAATTTGGTGTTAAAATATTATGAAATGAGCTCAAGATAAATGATTTGAAAGTGCATGGAAATTGGACATTGCGTTTTCTTCAAACTTGACGTTTTCGGTCAAAATTTAGCGTGAGGGAGCTTTTCAAGATTTTTCGCTAACACTGTCATTGCTTTTTTAAGTTTGCAGCGACAAAGATCATCCAAAACTTGACCTGCCTCAAGAAATTGGCATCATAGTTGCCTGTAAACTCATTTGAATGTCCTCACATGCCCGGCTCACCATGTCTATTCAAATGTACAGGGGTCAATGCACTTTCTTGTGTCAATTCTATGAGAGCATTCAAAATGACAGTTGGATGAAAGAGCACTGCAACAAAGAACATGTAATAAAGTAACTCAAATTCTTGAGCTGGTTAACTTGGTGATTATCTTCAGGCTGTAAACTTTAAAGCAGCCAAAATACGAAAGCATTAACGAAAGAATCGTAAAAAGCGCTCATGCTTAAATTTTGACCTAAATATCAATTTTTAAGAAAACTGCATGTCAATTTTCATTGCAACTTCAAAATCAGATATCTTTAGGTCCTTACATATAAACTTAGACACCAAAGCATTACAAAATACCTGAAAAATGAGTTTAATTAGAGGGATTTTCTGCTCAAGGCCACTCCCACCCCCAATTAAAGGGCATGAACAAGAGGGCGCTGCATTGTTTTTCTTGGACAGAGGCAAAAAATTTTGTCATTTCATGTTGAGATAGGTTATAGAATACAATAAAACCCAGCCCTAATGAAAATAACCAAAAAAATTAATTCTGCCCTCCGTATAGCCCACTCCTATTAAAAGAAATAGTTATAACCCCCCCCCTGTAATTATTTTGAAGCTGGTGATAGAAGCTATAAAATGATAAGTTGAAGCCAGACAACATGCAAATATCGGAACATTAGATAGTGCAAACGTCCTATAGGCAAATGGCAAAAAATTATCTTGTGATTGTATGTTTGTTAACTAAGTTGTTGTTCTAAGACTAAATGATCTCAGTATTATGGTAAGAGTCGGATGGTCACAACAAGTTTCTCGTAGTTTTTAGCAGCCAAAACTTGTTTTTTGTTTACCCAAAAAAACAACCCCTGCCACCAAAGTTATTGACCACAAACCCAATCAATTTTTTAAAATTATTTCATTACTCTCTTTCGAATAGAATTGGTTGCGTTTTTTGTAAACCCCGAGGGAGGGGTTGTTCGGACAATTTTGCAGGTCCAAACCGCTACATATTCCCTTCCACATCTTTGATTATCTCCTGTACTCAGCTGCAGAAGGCAGTATTACATCAGCAGCATTTTGCTACATATGCCCGGCCAACTCATCTCCTGGAAAAACAGTCATGACTCTGTCATTACCCTTGACTTCTTTGAATGTCCCTGGCCGAATCTTCCTGTCCGTGTACATGTTTTTCAGTGCTAGGCATATCTGAACAAACCAATCTACTATCTGGTCCTCGGGGAACAGAACTCCTCTTCTTCTTTCTGCTGTTGAATGGCTTTAAACAAGTCCACCTATCACATGAACCAATGAAAATGAGAACAAATAAGGTCATTTTTTTCTCGCTTTTTCTTGCGTGGTACGGTCTGTTTATTTACAGCATAAAAGAATACTTTGATGAAACTAACCATGTCACACCTGTATGTGTTTTAGAGGAGATTCGGCAAGAGTTCCATAAATGTCTCCCTCTTTGAATTCTATGTGTACAACCTTCTTTTTTATTTTGGACTAAAGAGTTTTGGGTATTTGTTATGTTAGGAGGGATGGGGCCATAATAAAAAATATAATTTGTTTCCTGTAGAATTTTAAAAGGGTACACTAAAAAAAATCCAAAATTAAAAAAAAAAAAAAAAAAAAACTCAATGTTTTTTTTTTTAATTTAGAATTTCAGAGTCTACAGTGTGAGTCAATACAAAACCCTACATTCAGGAAATAATTTTTTCTTCAAAAGGTTAAACTTTTATTTTTGCTTCAATAGTTTTCTTTGGTTGTTTACAGGATAAACAGGCTATCAGAATATTTTTATTTGGTGCTTTCGGGCTTTGGGTTCATACACTATGTCAATTTTGGCGGAGAGCCCTAAAAATTTCAGTTTGGGCCATTTTAGCCAACCAATGCGGAGAGACTGACACCCACCGACGTGTACCATAACACATTATAGGAGAGACAATCACATATGCATTTCAATTGGTATCGATTTCTTCTCGCCAAACATATCAGTTTGCATAAAATGGTTATTGTGTAACATAATTTATAAGTAAATATCTTCAAAATTACATTACCATTGTTCAATCATAAAGATCAGTATTGAAAATCACACCCCCTATTAATGTCTTAGTTCATAAACATAATGAATCTGCTCAGAGATTTTTGTTTTACATACAAATTTTTAAAAAAAGAAAAATTTTGATATTTTGGCACAAATACGTTACAGTGTAACTCGTCGTCCATAAATTGCAAGAAGAACTAAAGCTTGAGTTTCTGTCCTTTCTGTAAATAAAATCGGAATTAAAACCTTAAATTCAATTCGCACTGCTGCTTTTTCAAGCGGAATACAAAACCGTCTATGATTTCACACTTTTGCTTCCCAAGTTTCATTGTAGGTAAAATCATGAAATCTTAGTGAACCAAAGTAAACCGTTGTTTTACACCAGCTATCTTGAAGTTCTTATTTGGGAATTTAACATTTTTTTTACAGCATTTTCTTTTGTAATCTCTGGGATATTATTTTTTATAATCTTCAATTACTCTCCCCCTTCTATTGTTGAACATAATTTTGGGTGTTTGTTTGTACTCAAATGACTGCTGAAGACCATGTTCTCTATGTAAGCGATGCAAAAATCTTTGTTTTGGCTCAAAATCGGCCAAACAGATTTTTTAAGTCTCTCTCAGCAAAATAGGAGTAACTTCGTCCTCCAAAGTCCAAATGACACCAAATAAACGTTTTCTTAAAGCCTGTTTAACCCTTCTTTCTAACCATAGGGGGGGAACCAAACTTTGAGCAAAAACAATTCCTTAACTATTTTAATTATTTTTTATTCTGAATGTAGGGGTTTTTTTTTACTCCACACGTATGCTATCTTTCCATTTTTAGTCAAAAGATACCCAAATTAAGCATTCAACCCACCAAAAATGACAATTTTAATTTTATAACATAAAACTCACAAAATACAAAATGTGACTTCTGACTTAACTTTTGTCTCTAATTTTTCTTCTGTCCCAAATTTTTCTCACAATTTTGCTATAGAGACACTTGCATGCTGACAACCCATATGCTTTGTCTATGGAGAAAGACAAGATAGTTCTTGTTCAGAATTAATCATCGTATAAATATATAGCTGGATTGACTTAAAATTTTCTTGGAGTTTATTCAGGTCGCTGGTGGTTAAGATTAAGGATTCTGATAAATGCATATTTTGTAAATCATAAAAGTGACTGTAAATGCTTGCTTATTTTTGAACTCGCAATTGCTTGTGTTCTCTGTAGAGCGCCAAAAATGCATTTATTATTAATGGGCATCAATTTTGCTTATGGTTTTAAAAGCATCTGATTGCTCCTCTAATTGTACAATAGGCCAGGTACATAATGCTATAAATGATAGGCTGCAACCACAGTTTCTTTGTTGTCTGTAGTGTGCTCATGGCATCAAATCTTCCTGAGCATTCAGGAAAATGCGTCAGAAATCGAACCAATCTTGTAACAGATAATTTAATGCCAACAAATGCAATTAGTGACATTCATCGATCGCGAACTGCAAGTAGGTGCAAACGTTGCTTGAAAAAAAACCATTATTTTTTTTATTTTTTTTCCTTTTCTGATTTTTTTTAATATTATTGTTTACGAAAAGGACAGTACCAATACTACTCCAAAAAATGGCTTTTATCTGGTACAACAACAAAAAAAACATAAACCAAACAGAACCTTTGCTCAAGCTGCTTCAACCTGTGTATAGAGGGTTTATTATTGCAAAAGGGGCCCCATTTGCAATGCTGCCATTTGTCAGTTGTGTTCTAATAAGTATTATACCTGCCAATCTAACACCTGGCAGCTATTGCGATGAGGCCTTTTTGCCCTAAACCCTCGATATGTTTACAAGTTAATACTACAAACACTGTACCCTATAGTTTGTTCACAACCATCCTAAGAAAATCTCATCATTGCAATAGAAATGAGAGAGTACATGTAGCTGCAATATAAACGAAACCCGAATAAACAATCTCTGTATAAAAGTACTTGAAATAAAATATAATCCATGATGGGGGGCGGCTAACAACAGGATATCCTTTCATTTCGATAAACAATCAACTGAAAAAATAATTCCAGCCAGATGTGGGTTTTGATCAAACTGTAATTTCTTGCAGCACATCAACCTATATATTCGTGCGTGAATGGAATATAGCAGTTGGCATGGTGGTATTTTTTTTTTTCTTCCCCTACACACTCAGGCACTTCTACCTGCATGCACAGCCTACCTATTGAAAGGGGAGATGATTAGAATAGCATTTAAGTTTAAAACTGTTTCTTTCTCTGGTTCTTCTCCATTCCCTTAACATGCTAACAATTGGAAGTCAAAAAGCCAATTTCACACTTCACTCTAATTAGCTCATTTTCAACAATTGGAGAGTATGTGGCGTGATGAAAAGGTGTTGAAAGTGAGAGAATATCAACTGGAACATTTTGAGACAACCTAATTGATAATTAGAGCATGGTGCTCACTTTAAGGCACTGTCATTGATTTGCTCAAACAGAAAATAAAAAAAAAAAAAAAAAAAATCATCAAAAATTAGATTTTTGTGGCATGTTTGTATCAGTTTAGGTATCCTAACCTTCCTCACAGTTATAGGACGCAAAAGCAAACTATAATGACAAATGTGGGATATTTTAGTCCTTACTGTCCGTACGAATACTTACTACAACACGTAATTCATGAGTTTCATATCTTTGGACACTGCTGTTTTACTTACTTTTCTGTCAATTGTCGCTTGAAAAACAATACCTTTGAGAATTTTAACAGCTTATTGGCTTCACTTTTAAGCTATTGATCAATTTTAAAAAATTTTGTCCTCTCCTCGGGTGAATCATTGATAGCGTCTTTAAATAGAAGCCCCGTTTCAGAGTGGTGGAATATACAATATAGAGGAATTCATGATCCAAACCTTGTGCCCCAGCTTTTTATAAAAATGTTTGAGATTTTCCATCTGATTTGTTGACTTAAAGACAACTATCCGAGATTCACCACCCGAAAAGATTTCCAATATTGGTGAATTTGGGGGCAGAAATAGCTTATAACTGAAAGACACGTCTGTAGAAACCTCTTAGGTTATTTTTGCACCCTGAAAACCTTAACAGAAAAGGAGAAAACAGCAGTGCTCAAAGAAATCAATCTCCATTCAATACATGTTGTAGTAAGTGTCCAATGGACAGTAAGACTCAAATGTAAATTTTGTCCTTAATTAGGTTGCTTTCAGCCTTAGCACTACTTGCCGGGTATGTTCGGATTCTCTATACTTCCAGGGGGTCCAACCTGCGGACCCCCGGGCCATGTGCGGCCCGCGAGGTACTTTCCCATAAATTTGAAAATTCATAAATATCTTATAAATAATAGATTTAAAAAATGTCATTTGAATGGGTCCAATTTCCCTCATCTGAACCAAACTTTTTAAACATTGTTGAAAATTAGTCTAATTTTCCATCAAGCTAAACCAAAATTTCAAAAATTGTGGGAAAATTAATCCAATTCCCTCAAAATGAAGCCAAAACGTTTCCTCCAAATTTGGCTAAAAAGGTCAACAAAATGTTTTTTGACCCATATTCTGCATCTCTGGTAGTGCTATGGGGTCCCCCTTTTTAGCCAAATTGGTATAATATAGGGTCCAACTTCCAGACTTTTGTAGGCATTTCATAAACCAAAACCTGAAAGCCTATTCGGTTTGTGCGGTCTCACAATATTGTTGGATTCAACCAATGGCGGGGCCCTGCATCAAAAAGGTTTGGACACCCCTGCTCATACTTTGTTACAGAAATGCAAACATCTGAATTTTTGTTTTTTTGATTTTTTGTTTAGCATCTCACTGATAGTGCCTTTAAGAAGAGTTTGTGGTGTCGATCATAGTGCATATTTGATCGTGAAATTCATAACATTGTATTTTTTGTTTGTAAAATGACAGAGAATTCAAGGGGAATTTCATGATCTTGGCACATTTATGTCGTGTAAGGCTCGCTTGATATTTCAAGAAAGGTTATTTCCAAAATTTCATTCATTTGATTCTGGACAGTGCGTTTTGAGTTAATGACGAATGTTTATATCACAGTGCTCCATATAGGCCACTCTGTTGTAACTTTCCTGTCCATTTTCAATAAGAATTAGGGTGGGCCAAGGCAATTTTGTCCAAGTTAAAAAGGGACCAAGGCTTACATGTTAAAGAATAGCAAATTTTTTTAGGGCACCAAGGCAAATGGTAGGGGCAACCAAGGCAAATTGCCTTAAAGTTGTGCCTTAGGTTTATTTGGAGCCTTTTTTTACTGATCCCCGACTTGTTGTGGTTTGTGTTTATGAGCAATGCTTGTTTCCCATGGTTCCATAGGCCACTGTGGCTATAATTCTGTCAGTTTATGGACAGAAAATCAAAATTGCAAATTTCTTACAGCACACAAACACATTTGGCCAGGTAAGATTGCATACATGGATTACAAATGTTAACGGTTCAGAAGATAATAAAATCAATTCTCAACTTGTTTTAGGTAAAGTTTGGGGGACGAGGCTGTGGATCACGAATGCCCCGTTAAGCAGATTTGGAATTGCAGGTTAAATTAGGCATACATACTATACTTATGGTCATGTTCGATGATATACAAATCTTACTTTTCTGTAAGTCAATGGGATAAGGCTGGTGGACAGCATGCAAATTCTTTGGGAATTTTGTAGAGCAGTTGTTTGACATTTTATCACAAATGGGGATGCTTTTTATATATTTTGGTATTGTAAAAAATGCTATACAGCCAAAAATTTGTGTAGCATTACTTAAAAAAAATGGGTAGCCATTTGCTATGGCTACACAGGGAATTTGCCACTGGCTGTGGATCAACAAAAATATGAGCCCCCCCCCTTCTTTAAATTAAAACGGCAGTGTAACAACATTTTGCTGTATAATCAAATGCATGATCGAATCAACCTGAAATTTTAAGTAAGCATTTGTGAGGATGCATTTGTATAAAAAACAAGCAGTCCCATATAACGTTTCCTGATTATGGAGGCGTAAGCGTTTGGGCAGGAGATACAAAACAAGTCAACCTAACCCAAAATGCCAGAATGTGGACCCTTTAATCCACAACTATAACCTTTGACCCCTATCAGTGTACAACCTTCAATGGGCCTGGGTCAGAGGTCAAACTGACCAAATTTGGTGATCGTATCCATTTGATTGTGGCAGAAAAAGGAAAACCGATGGGGATATATTTCAAAACAAGTCGGCCCCACATGACTCTCACCACATTGCTTGCAATTGGCCCAAATCGTTATGGGCAGGATATACAAAAAACAGTCACACTAACAATGGAACACACACAGCTTTATATAAATGTAAAATAATTACCCTAAAATCCCCCTGAATGACCTTTGACCTCCCGTTTTTTATCTTTAACCCCACATAAGACCCCTTGTCTCTATGTACAAGCATACCAAGTAAGACTTGATCATCACTGTACTAAAATGCGACATTAGTGAAAAAGTGCAAGCAAATGTTTGACCCCCACAGACGGACACATAAATCATGCCGACATAAGGTCATTCCGATTGCATCGGACCGACCTAAAAAGAAGTTGCTATCATTACAAATGCACCTTTGCATCTTATTTTTGGAAATTATGTACTCTCAATTCAAAACAACTAAAATTGTGCTAATTGAAATTTATGTATACGCTCGTCTTTGCAATATCATATAACCTATTTAAGTTCTTGTGCAATATCATATAATCCTATTTGTGGCACTTACTTGGTGATGCAGTGTGAATTTGTATATTTTGATATAAGGTCATAAAGTATGAATAATTTTTTATCCTTCCCCCAGAGACAGGCCACTTTTAAAAAATGCTCTGGCTTTCTTTTTGGGGATTATTTAATTACTATTAAAACTGCCACTAGCCATACAGTATTTACTAGTACTTCATATCACAAAGTACAATCTAACACCTTTTGCCCATATTGAAATTTTATGTACTTCATTTTTTTTTCAATCAGAACTCTTTAAAATATTTGAATATTACCAAAAGAGAAAGCTTTGCATCTGTTTTGAATCAGGGTATCAGGTTACAATAGCCAGGATACCATTCTCTGGTTGCACTATAAATTAATTTTGTGGTGGGAGTGGATTTGAGGCAGCAAAATCCTCTACATTATCTTTTTCAGGCATTTTTCCAAGGCATTTGGTGTGTAAATATATGGAAAGGAGCTCAGTACATGATTTTGAAAGTTGCATGAAATTGGACATTGCGTGTTCTTAAAAAATTGACGTTTTAGGTCAAAATTTAGCGTGAGGGCGCTTTTCAAGATTTTCGCTAAACCACTTTGTCTTTGCTTTATTTTAAGTTTGCAGCTACAAAGATAATCACAAACTTGACCGGCTCAAGAAATTGAGCATCATTTAGTTTGCCGGTAACACTCATTTTGAATGTTCTCACATGGCCAGCTCAATGCTCCTATTCAAAATGGACAGGGTCCAATGCACTTCTTTGGGTAGCAATTCGATGAGAGGCATTCAAATGAAAGTGAATGAGCACTGCAGACAAAGTACATGTAATAAAGTACTCTAAATTTCTTGAGCTGGTTAATTTTGTGATTATCTTTTCAAGGCTGTAAACTTTAAAACAGCAAATACGAAGCATTAGCGAAAGATCTTGAAAAGCGCCCTCCTCATGCTAAATTTTGACCTAAAATATCAATTTTTAAGAAAACGCAAGTCCAATTTTCATGCAACTTTCAAAATCAGCTATCTTAAGCTCATTGACCATATGTAAGTAGACACCAAAAGCATTACAAAAATACCTGAAAAATGAGTAATTAGAGGGATTTTCTGCTTAAGTACCAACTCCCACCACAAATGAAGGGCATGACACAAGAGGGCGCTGCACTCTTTTTTCTTGGACCCAGAGGCAAAACAATTTTGTCATGTCATGTTGAGATAGGTTTAAGAGAATACAAGTCAAACCGAGCCCAGAATGAAGAATACCCAAAAAATTAATTCTGGCCCTCCGTATGCCCACTCCTATATAAAGAAAAATAGGTACATTTAATCTTTTGAAGTCTGCAAAGCTAGAAATGATAAGTTGAGAGCCATACACCATGCAAATATCGAACATTAAGATAGTGCAAACGTCCTATAAGCAAGGGCAAAAATTTATCTTGAGGTTATGTTTAGTTAACTAATGTTGTTTTCTTAAGTCCTCTTAATTGATGAACAGGAAAGGGAATATAGACAAAAATTTTGAATTGCTAGTTCCAAAATTAAAATCAAGAGCAGCAAAGTATTATGCAACACGAGTTGAAAACCTACGGATGTGCCTGCAGGCTTTTCAAAACAGAACGTCCAAGGAAACCTGCGAAATGCTGTTATATTGTATAAGTAAGGACTATGAAATATTGGTGTTTTCCCCTTGAACATATGTAGGGAGTTACGGCTAACATTTTTCTACATAACTAATCTTAAAGTAAAATCAAGGACAACCCAATCTGTCCAATTGGACATTGTATTCTGGGCTTTAAGGGAATCTAGTTAAAAAGTCTGTGAGTAAGATTTGCCGTGGTCTTAATTTTGTTACATTGCTTCCATTTTAAGCTTTATTTCCCTTTTTATTGGTGAAAATCAGACATTACGTTGACCATTTTATGATAAAAAAAAAAGCCAATTGCGTCTCGCAAACAAACATAATTCTTATGATTTCTATTGTTTTTCAAGCAGCTATATTTATTATGTATTTATTGTTCTTCACCATGCAAATTAGAAACAAATGACAAACAAATATTTATAGCCTAAACAGTGATATGTATAGAAATTTCGTATTCATAATTTACGATAATTCATGCAGTACTAAATTTGAGTTTAAAGAAAACAAAACAGTTGACTATTAGCATAATTTTAAAAATTAATTGTTTCTAGACATCTAAGGCCATAAACTTTATTCACTTGTAATAAAGTTGTCCGGAAAAAAATCAGGTTCTAGTAGAGGCTTTTGACTTCAAATTGGACCAATAGTATAGGTACGCGGGACGACCCTGAAAAGAGGCATATTTAACAAAAAAGCGGCAATAGGCCCACAACATCAAATTTTGTATTATATCGAAAATATAATGTTGAAGTTATTAGAGGGAAATCTGCCAATTTGTTCATGTAGAACAATAGATATAGGCTAATTTGATTACAATATGCAAAGAAAATTAGAGTATGCCGTTTTGCCAGAAAAATAGCTATAAATTTATCAATTTAAATAGGTATTCGATTTTGTTCTTATTAACTGTTTAGCCAAGAATCTACCAATAATATTAATAGTAAGAAAACTGACATAATCTTTTTGATATAAGTGTGTAACAGGTCGATATTTTCACGAATTTTTACATATTTTTGTGATTTTAAGATGCTATTTTACTTATAAAGGGTTATACATGCACATATATTGTACATTCTTCTTGATAATATGTATCCTATAACATTTTTCACAAGAACGGGAGCAGTTTGAAGTGTTTGGTTGATTCCGGCCGCTGCAGATTCCCAGTCCGTCCGAGAAAGATGTTTTTCAGAGTGCATGAACCCCAAAATCTGCATTTTTACCGATCTACGAGGCGTAGCTTACCATTGATTGGGTGCCCTATTGAATCGGTCCGCAGGGTTGACTCTGAACAATGAGGGTTTCGGCTGTGAAGCAAAATAACATATAACGCCAAAATTGGTGTATTCAGTTTATGTTTCTGGTGGCCGGCGGAGGGGAAGCCGGAAAAGGAAAAAGAAGTTCGTTTAAGTGAATTCAATCAAACCAATGAGTGTGTTCGCTATAAAAATTAAAATTTTGCAAGTGGAGAAGAATAGATTTAAAGAGGGACTTGGAGGACGGCGATTGAAACGTCCGAACTACCCACATTCCCAAAAGTTTATACAAGGTCATAACATGCTGTTGCCATTCGTTATTGAGCAAGTTAAATAGGATTCAATGAAATTTTGGTAAAAATAAGGCGTTGTTTATGGCAAAAGTCCACTTTGGCCCAACCGCCCACCACAACCACCACCAAAAGAGTCAACATTGTGCACAAAAAAATTTCCACTCTTGCTCAATCCCCATGCCCTGAAATAAAAAAAAAATCCTGGCTACTGATTAATGTGTCCGTATTGTGTTATAAAAACAATGTACGTGAATGGGATTACATGCTTCAAACCATCACTTTATTAAAAAAACAATAACTAAAATCTCATTAACAGTAGGCCTAGATTAAGATTAACGTTTATAAAATATTTCAAGTCGTGAACTGACAGTGAAATTCTAGTTTCAAGGATTTCATGATGCCTTTCAAATGAAAACCAATTTGACTCCAAAAATATTCTCATTATATGAAGAATGATATGAACTAATATACCGAAAGGCCAAACACAAACCAAGCAAACAATTGTTAAAGTAACTCGTACACCCTAAACAAAATCAACCGTAGAAATTTTTGTCCCTATACTGAACGCTCAAGGAATGGGCCCTCAAAAACGGTTCTTAAAGATTTGAGAACCGGCCACAAAAGGTTCATAAGAGGACAAGTTTAGAACCTCTTTTGCAACTTTTTAGAGTAAGAGGTGGAAAGGGAGTAGAATCTATTGAAAAATGGGGGAAATCTGACGCAAAAAGATGAACAAACATGCTCCGGATTTCTTCAGACCGGACGTTGGGCCCGGGCACGGGAACACATAAGACTTGCGAAGGAAACAGAATCATTAAGGGTACCCACCAGAAACCTCAGCAGTAAATTGAAAAACATTGTTTTTATTTTTGTACGTTTTTGGGCCATATTAACGTAAACTCAATAATCTAAATTTTTTAAATAGGCGCTATCATATATAGAAGTAGCTAGCGATTAATGTGCGATCTATGAACTGAAAGATTACGCAGTAAAATGTAATTATCAGATGCGTAGGAATTGAATGGTGCTATAGGTCTATATATGTATCAGGGTGATCAGTAGCGATGAAAGGTAAATATTAAAATAGGGAAATGAGTGCCGTTAAGATTATTTACTATTCAATGTGTTTTCAACACTAATCATGTGTTCTGGGTCTCGAAACACGTTCTAAACTATTTTGTCTCACTTTGAGACATTAATTCATGAACATTTAGGTGTTCAGATGTTTAGAAGTCTAAACCCATTTCCTTAACATGAGTTTATGTGTTTAGATTTAAAGAGGGCTCCATCGCATGTCGTTCATGTGTTTAGACACAATAAAACACTATCATAGTGTAGCTTCTAGATGCCTTTGTGGCACATTTAACAGTGTTTTAAAACGCGTTAAGGCGTGCACGTTAGAAATTCTCATTGCTTGATTTAGAAATGGAGAAAACGATGCTGGCATTTCAATGCTTTAGTGATTTAGAGCAGTGGTGTAAGTAAATACCCAACATTTTGACAAAAAAGTAGTGTTTGATTTGGCTGTTTGTTGAACGTCTAGGCGATTAAAAATTTGACAAATCTAAACACTTTACGGTTTACAGTGAATGAGTAAAAAGGGTAGATATAGGCCTAGGAATTGCTTAATAACTAAACGGTTAGTTCAATATAATACGTAGGCCGAAGTGAGCAGATCCGGTAAATTATGCTAATACATAGTATTAGCATAATTTTAGTGCGTTATACGTAGGCCGAAGTGTGTAGATATGGTAAATATGTTATACAGGCGATTAGCATAATTTATTGCAGAAATGCATATGACCCAATTATGGAAAAAAAACGTTTTATTTATAGCAAGGGCTGCGGGGAAAGCGCAATTAACACGCCTCACGTGACTCTTAAATTTTAGGAACAGAGGTGGTCGTTAGCTTTAGGAGGGAGCATCACGACCCCATGCACCACCCCCGCTTTCTCGCCTATGTATTGCAGATCCAACTATATACCCTCATTTTCAGTCAAAAGATTTTGTTTAATAGTAAATTTGTATATTCTTACTATAATCGAGAACATTTGCACCCGTACATAAATAATGGAATTGTTATAAATTATGCTAAATGAAGGTGGTGTCGTGACCCCGTTTAACTGGTTTACAGAGAAATTAACACAATTCTGATGATTGAAATTCTTTTAATTGTAATTATATCTTAAGTCCAAAGATTGAAATGTCAATCTAAAAAGATGACTTTCATCTTTTTTTTTTTGTTTGGGGTGAGTGCACACTCGATAAGATTGGAAATGTCAATATTTATTTTTTAAGAGAGGGGGTTATTTGGGCAACATAAGACCGTGTACACTAATCCGGAGTCATTTTATTACAATCATTACTGATTTACAGCAAAACAAACTTGTGTTAGGCGTATTTTCATTTGTCTAAAAGCCTTAAATATTCAAAGTAAGCCTTTGACACAAAAAGTATTTAAGTCGTCCTATAATGCAAAAATGACAACGCAGTTTCCCTTTATATTGTCAATTCGTGTGGATTTACCCGAAAAAGGCTAACAACGACTAAAAGATTTCGACTTAAACTATGGCCCTATTACTTGGTGGCTATATTATGACATTATTGGTGAAAAATTGTTTTTTTGCTCGATACAAGTCCCAATAAACCAAGATATTTTTTGTAGAAAAGGGACCGTGTCAATGTTCACTCTTAACAGGTTAGGCCAATTAACGCCATTGAATTACCCCTCTTTCCGATAGTTTTATTGTTTAAAGGTCAATGACATGATCTCTTCAATTCCCACCTCCCCCACCCCAGATTTTACCGGAAGTTGTCAAAATTGTCGGAAGAAAGCTACCATTTTCTCATTTACTAAAAGGTATGTGTTTCAAGAGAAAAAAATCCCAATATTAATTTTACAAAGGATTCTAGGATTTACATTAATCACGTTTCTCGCTCTCATATCAAAACGGATTAGTAAAAATATGCCCTCACTTAAAGGCATTTTGTTTTTACTATAGATGGCGTCGCATATAACGGGGGGTATAAGATGTATATCAATTCTCAGCCTCACCCATTAATGGATTCCAAACACTATTTTGTTTATATCATTTATAACTTTTATTCCTCCGTTGTGTCAACCCACCTTCACCCCGGCACGTCTAAACACAAGTGTGTATTTGATCATGGACCGTCGAGCGCAATATTCCGCACGGTGATCACCCCATCAAACCGCAGTGAACCCTTTCATCATGTTACAGGTGGCTCACTCCAAGAAGAGTGAAATTCAAACACTTTGTAGAATTTTGGGGTAAAATTTACTCTTGGTAATTTAAAAAATAAAAAGTTTTTGTTTTTAATAATTTTGTTAAATTATCAGAGAACTTGGTATTCCGGAAAAAATGCTCTCGGCTCCCTACCATTACCAGGCCAAAAAACCCTAAGCGCTATGCGTTTTTTATATAGTCAGAAAAATAACCGCCACGCGGAATGGACATTCTTTTTTTTGAATGCATTTAAGACTTTTTTTGCAGGCGATATTTTTTGTTGGCCACTTCCTCCTCCCGCCCGCCCCCCAAAGTTAGGTCTGTAGATACCCTTTTTTAAAAAAGGAAAGAAGAAAACACGATAAAATGTGATTTTGTTACACCTGTGCACTCGGGAAGCGGAGACACAACCTTTTTTTTCCTAGGCCTATAAGGTTTTGAGCGACAGGAGGTGAGACGAACTCTTCTTCGTGTTTTTTACGTAGTATCATAAAACACATCAAAATGGTTAGTATGTAGAGCTTGTTGTGGCAGGAGATGCACACTAGCATAGGCGGATTTAGGGGGGGCGCATCCGGCGCGCGGCCCCCCCATTTGGTTTGCAAAAAATAGATGTAGATGTAGAAAAATGCCTTTTGCCGCACAGGGAGCCATTGATATATAGGAAAAGACCTTTGTGGGGCGCACTTGCCAAACACAAATTGTAAAATTTTCCGGGCTCGCTGAGCTCGCGGGTAGACACAAGTGTTTTCAATCTGTTTGAAATTTCGAAGAGCAGGGGGGTTACTCTTCTTGTTGTGTGTTTGGTGCTTGGTGCTTGAAAAACAATATTAAAATATAGGCGTTGGCACTCGCCATCCCCCCCCCCTTCAGAATTAGAAGCAGAGTGAAAAAAAAAAATTGGGTCATACCCGGCGTAATAGTGGACGAGCGCCCCCCCCCCCCCCTATGCCCCCCCTATGAGAATTCCGCGATCCGCCCCTGACTATAGATGCATAGATAACATATACAAAAATAAATAACGAGTTTTCTTTAGCTAAGTTTTACATTTCAAATCGATAACCTGCTGCGAACAACTACTTTTAACTTTTATACCAATTTGATTCGAATCGATAACCTGCTTTTTCAAATTGAAAAAAAAACTTTTTTTTTTTCAAATTCGAAGCTCGTCTTTAGATTTTTTTCAATCTTTAAGCCGTTTTTCTCGGTTTAAGAAACAAAGTTTTTGAAACAAAATCTTAAATTGAGAAACTTGTGTTATCATTGTACATTCTATCTGGTTTTTTCCCGCTTTTTTTACCAAAAAGAAAAACAGGTTTTCTTTTTACGTATACTCTGCAAAATAGCTGCCATACACATAGCTCAAAATATAATTATGACAGACCAAAGACCTCGCGTATGAGATTCCATATGTGTTTAAATTTGTAGATTCAAAAGTCGGGTCCATGAGAATAATCATAATAATGAAAATCAGTGATATTTATTAAGCGCCTTTACAAGGCAAAGCGCTATATTGCATGGACATGCGTTTCAAGATGGGCCAGTTTTGTGTGACATAGTTTTTTTCATTTTGTGTAAAATAAAATGCATGGAAATGTGTGAAATGCTCTAGCTCTCTTCAGGAAACCCACATCCCCTACAAAAGTATACATTTATTTGAAGCTTTCTAATCAAGGATTCCAGAAATTCAGTTTAGACCACTCAAACAGTATTTCTCCCAAAGGGAGTTACGCACCGCTAATGTTCAAAATATGATGACAAAGATGGCGATTTAAAACACATCTTAGTTCAAAGGTTATGGCAACTGCCTTTTTTGTAATTGCAGATTGGTATCCTCTAAATACAAGCTTTCCATAATATCTAACTTCGCAGGTACCTAGTGCAGCGAAATAGTTTTGCGCAAGGCTTCAAAATTGCCATTTTACCATTGAAAGTCATTGTCAAGGCATCTGCTATGCCCAAAATGCAAATATAGCCTAAAACAATATTAAACAGCTTTAATAAAGTTTTACTGCATTTATAGGATGTGTTGGTAAGATAATATTTAAAATATATCTGATGAGATGAAAGTTGTAAGCATGTGGACCCCTGTGGGGTTCAATTTTCAGTGAAATGCCTGCGCCTGCTATCCTGCGCCTGCTCATCTCCACTTCTTAATTTTTTTGTAATTAACAATCAATGAGTGGAATATGATTATCTTTTTTTTTAACTATCACTTGCATCTTGTTGCCCTTCAAGTCTGCTTCAATCTTAATACCAATTCACTATGGGTTTTGGCTTTATATTTATTTAAAAAATCACTTTCTGTTACAAAAAATATCGCGCACATGTCACACCTCCACCTATTTACTGGCCCAGTTCAAAACGCAAGTGGCCATAAAAGATATAATTTGGAACAATTTCAAATCTGGCGACTCCTATTCGCTCGCAACATTGAAGACCTATAATATGTTTTCTGCAGCTGACTTTTAAAAGTAAATCTTCTTGGAGAAAGAAATTTATCCATCATTATCCGTCAACCAAAAATACTAATTGCCGTTGTTTTGGTCTCATTTGTGCAATCACAGCTAATGATTTCTTTTTGTTCATTTGCTCTTCTTCTTTCCTTGTTTTTAATTGACTTGGTGAAAGGCAGCCGGGTTTTTGCCTTGTCCTTGTCTGGGTCCGTACAAAAATTAATAGCAATCTAGATTGGTTTAACAACTTACTGGTCGAAATCATAAACGCATAAATTTTAACAACTGGTCTTGTATATAGTAATAGACGAAACAAAGGAGGTCTCAATAACTGCGATAATCTCCATTTATAATCTTTCTAAATTCTAATAGACTAAAATAAAGGAAAATCTGAATTTAGATTAAAACATTTCTAATCCATTACATTTATATTTCAACCATTCGTTTTGATTTCAATTTCTAATCTAAACTATAGAATCCAATAGGAATAAACGTTAATGTAATAAATTTAGAGATAGCCTGGGTTTTTTTATGATAAATTATCTGAAGATTTTATTTTGTCATACAGCCTTTTCAAAGAGTACATGGCATATCCGTGTCTCCTTTGGAAAATACGTAATTACCAACCTTTTCTGTTCTTCTTATTTTATAATTTTCTTTTTATGATGTTTTACTTCAAGATTGCGTGGATGCAAATGATTAATTTAAAAATATTGAAAACGTTTCGCAAGCAATCACTAATTTACTATTCCTATTGACGATGGTGAAAATTTGGGAAGAAATAATGAAAATAGAGAGGACTGAAAAGTTCTCTTTATCATAGAACATGCTTGCGACAATAAGACCATTTGTGGGTATGCCTGATAATGGGGTGAATTGTCCTTTATGTAACCGAGCGTGGAAGAAATAATACGGTGTACTAGTTAGAACATGCAGCGCCCCTGGCTGGTATTTTTCTACACAAAATGAGAGAAACAAGGACACCAGAATTTGTTAATTACATAAAACCGTGTTGTTCCTGGTGCTCCAAATTTGCAGTGTAGACTGTTCATAAACGGATTTTTTGCTTTGAACTAAAAAGAAATGCAACCTTATGTTATTTATGGTAAGCAGAAAATTTACCGAAACTCGACGAAATGCTTAAAACACGTATTTTTTGCATGAAAAATACAAATTTAATAACCTTTAGTACTAACTTTGGAAAACTTCTACTACTTTATGTTGATAGAGTAACACATTCCTAACATTATGCAAAAAACGCATGTCCGTAGCTTTCCTGTATTTACTGTAACAGAAGACAATGCCCAACTACCTCTAGAACAACCCTTTTTATATTTATTTATGCAAATTGCAATGCAAATTAGGTAAAAAAACATATTTCTAATTCTACATATGTAAATTATTGCCAGATTTTCATGTTATCGCAGGAAAATTTTGTTTAAGTAATTTCTCACAAAATGTTGATGTTGTGGGACCATTGCCCGCTTTTTTGATTTTCAACCTCTCGTCCCGCTTGCCATATTCATTATATGTACATGTCTTACAACCTCAAGGCCATTTGTGGGAATTCTTTTCTCTTTAGTTTTTATTTTGGGGGTCAAAGGTCTCACCAGCAATGAAAATTCACAAAATCATGGATCCGGTTGCTATGGCACACGAAAATCAAATTACAAAAAATCTCTTCATTATGTTGCTCTGCCTCCTACTGACGCTACTAACACAACACATGTTTTAAGCTTATTATTATCCTAGTATTGCAGTTAGTGAAAAATGAAGACAACTTTTGTATTTCACTGAGCCCATAAAGCCCAAATTAAAGTTTGTGACCTTTGACCGTGTGTAACAGCAATTTAATACTTTGCATTCTGTAAATGATTCAGTTTGAAATGCTTACATACTTTCTGAATAATTCATATTGACTTTCCTATATTATCATGAACATACATTTCTAGAGCTCTTATTTAATAGAACCCTCATTTTGAACTAGATTCCCCCTTGATAATAACTAGGAACAGAGAGCATTTAGTCTGGTGTTTGTCACAAATATGCCTTTTGAAAGGCAATTTATTTGTCCTAATAAAATATCACCAAAAAAAATGACAAATACAATACAAAATAATCAAGTGACATACCACCCTGCCGTCCGGAAAAGTAGGGAATCTGGGAAGCTTAATTTCCCCAGACATCTGCCTGCCTTGTGGGAATTTAGGAGGAACAAGCGATATTACTAAATTTGCTTCTAGAATTATTTGTGAAGTATCAATTAATCCCAAAAGGAAGTGTTTTCTGAAACTGGGACACCCATCCTCCGACTGTATTGCACAGTCATTAGGCGTGTTTCATACGAGGGCTCAAACTTAAAGTTTACAATCGTATTTTTAATTTAGATTTTCGAAGTTAACTTGTAGTTATTGCCCGTGGCGAACGCACTCGTGGTTTAGTTTACTCGAAGTTTAAAACCATAAGTTTTCTTATGTGTTTAGTCGTGTTAGCGCGCTACCACCCCCTGTGAGCGTCAAAGTTATGAGCTCTTAACGGCCCTGTGACGGCTTATCAACAAGCTCGGAGTTTAGCGTGAGCCTCGACCAGGACGTAGTGGGTCGCGATGACGGTTGCCATTATATTTAGCATAGCTGACGGGAATTACAGTGTGTGTTAGTTAAACTAGGACGGGACAGTTAAAAAGGGATAAATTTTTAAAACATGTATAATACTTAATTTCGATGCCACTGACCGTACAATCTGACGAAGCATAAATAGGCCCACATACATTAGTGACCTAGCCGTTTCATTAGTCTATAGCAAGCACAGGGTCCTATTTGAGGAAGGTTGGAAAATATTGTATTTGATTCGATCCCCATCCAATTTTCATCGGCTCGCGCTACTAAATGTGGCTGCCATTTTGGGCAAGTGAAAGACGATGACACATGCATGGGTAAGGACCGACAGCAGTTATAATGATCCCAATTGGTTAAGAATTACAATCAAGGTACTGATTGATTTTTTAGCCAATCGTGAGACTCGGCAGTAGTAACGAAAGTCGATAGAAAGCGCGATGTAAGTTGTTGAATTTCGTGAGAACATGGTTTATTCCTGAATATTTATAGGAGACAGACATGATTGACACGTCATGAAGTCCCAAAATGGCGATTTTGCCGTATGTTTTCCGGCGCGACTTACCACCAATTATATATTCAAACGGGATTTTTTAAAAAGACTTTTTAACGTTTTACATACACCAAAATTAATAAATATTAGAAAACCAGGGGATGCTGTTAAACGCTCTTGATTGTGGGTTTAGTCAGCATCTGCACCGGTATATTATATACAGATCATAAACGGGCCCTTCTCTTGCTTGCTTGAACAGCTTCGAAGGGCCGTGCCCGGTGTTGTTTACGCTAGTTCACATCTAACCCTAACTATACGAGTCAAAACATACGCGTACTTTGAATCGGAATATACACCTATTTACACGTTCATCACGTTATAAGAAGTCCCTAGTTTAAACGCCTACCATTCGCCATGGTTTCTGTTTTGCGGGGTATTTTTGGAGCCCTGCTGTGGGTCCAACATCCGGTAGTAGCGCGCAAAACTTCCGGTTCTTATCAACAAGTCAGCGATAGTACTCGTTGTTTCACTGTTCAAGTTGTCGATGATAAAATCCGTGTGGACGTCTGTCGAAGTTAATGATTAAAATTTATTATCATGTTAGGTTATCATAGATGATTACGCTCCGTCTGAACATGACCTTGTGTTAAAGTGTTTTCGCAACATTTCTCCAGGAAATTAACAATGAAAAAATATTTTTTCCCTCCGCCTTGAACCTATAAAGCATGGATGTACTTACCAGCATCACAGTAGTCCATTACAATATATAAATTTAAAAAACTAAAAATATGAAAAAAATGAACAATCAGAAGTGTTAAATACACAGAAGTATTAAAGTCGGCAACTGGGCAACCTTTCACAAATTTACTGGTCTTCAATTTGCTCTCAATGATAGTCTAGGCCATGGGAAGAAGAGAGATACTTTATACACACATAAAAAACATACTCCAAAACAGTTAGGGACATATATAAGAGGTTAAGACATCCAGGTAATTTGTTGGCGAACTTTAAGTTTTCCATAACTTTGATCAACAGATGCGTGTATTAACATGCATATCTAGACCCTCCGTCTCATTGAAGGTCACAGACCGGTCCAAGAGAGTTTTCATTGCCATGGGAAACATGCATACGGCGCGCGTTTTCTGGTGTTAAATGCCAATTTTCCGTTTCTGCTGCATTAATGTCCCGCCGGCGACATTATTATAAAATCGTTCTTTTTACCCCATATATGCTGAGTTGGTTGTCTTAATCATTTCAGGTAGGGCAAATGTATTAAACTTAAAGCTTTACAACCATGCAAAATATCAATTTGAAAATCTTGAGGGTGCACCATTTTTCAACTGTGCCAGTGTCTCTTTAAATGAACATGAGGAGATTTCCATAAAGAAAGCGCCCCCTATTTTTTTCGAACCCGGGTTTTTTGCATAGTTGAATGCTTTTCAATGTATTGGGGCGGGGAGATCTGTGTAGTAGTCACACCTTGAAGTTTAATAAGCCTAATACACCGTCTTTAATTGTAATAACATGATGATTAGTACTTTAATGGTCAAAGCACGTGTTCTATGGGGACAATTACGATAGTCAGGCAAGTTTTCAAAACAAGGTTTGCTGTTTTTTTTTTAATAAGTTTGATTTTTTGTCAATAAACCTTCGGAACGTTCTGGTAGGTGGTCTACTACAATTGAATCTCGTGCAATTTTGAGAAAGAAATTGTATCCTAAAAAAATCTCCTCCTGTCACTTTAAAACCGCCAGACCCCCTCCACACACACAACCTACTTTAAATTTTGACAAGGGGGACCTGGTAATTAATTCAATAGGAAGGTCTGTCCCATTCATAGTATTGGATAATTGAACACTCTAAAGACCTTTCCACATTCTTGGCAGAGACTCAGCTTAAGATGGGTTTCAAGGAATGCTCATGTACCAGGTACAAAGCTTCGACTCTCATCAGAGAATAGACATACATGTTGCATGCATGCCTGCATAAACTTCCCTATAGCAATTATTATTTCCTATTTGTCACTCAGAACACCTGTGTACATGTGGTGAGTACTGCACGTAACACTGCGGAATGATGATTGGCATCAAAAGCCTTTCTGATCAAACAAGGCCCAAACTCGTATTTACCGATGCTAAATATGTCCCCGGCCGAAGTATGGGCGGGGGGCGGGGGATCATTAAGTGACAGGACTAAAACTGCACCATCCTCCCTTAATTTTGGCCATCACTAGCCTAACTAGCCTAATTAACTGGGAATGACTCAGAATCTTAACATTCATAAGGCAAAAATCCCTCAAATTCACTAAATTAGTAAAATATGAATAATGTACTAAGGTGGCAACAACTATTTGAGAAAAGGGGGTAAATGTAACGCACTTTTAAATTTGGGACCCATACGCCGGTTCTGGAAAGCGGCGAATACGTCAACTTTTACGTATTGGTTCTCTTTTTCCTAGAAATGTAAATACGCTGGCACCCCAAAAACTGATGGCCACTTTAACCCCAGCAACTAAAGAAAAATTCGCCCCAAATCGAATCAGCATAGTTGGCAGTGGGTGTTCTGTAAAACGCACCCTTTTTGATGAAAGCAGACCTTTATAGGGTGAAGGGCAGTTAATAAACCCACCACTCTTTTATAATTTAGCTACAGCTGTCACACTAAGGCTGGGGGGGGGGGGGGAGGAGAGGGGGACAGGTGTTTCTTTTTTAGAACCAATTATGTGTACATAAAACGTCGATAAGCATAATTTTCTTTTTTTGTTGTCAAGGGGTTAAAATCCAAGGCGGTTTTCCCACAAAAATGCATTTGTATTTAAGGGGAACTTAACTTGTTGGATGTTATGGACACTTTTTTTATTTTCAAGTGCACTGCTATCATGGCCACCTGATTGCACGATAGTATTGGCAATTTTATTATCAGAACCCCCCCTTTTTATTTCTGAACCCACCCTTTTTAACAAAACCACCGTTAAGCAATAAAATACATTATCCCACCCTTTTACAACCACTTTTTTCGAATTTTGGAAACCCCCTTTCTAAAGCGTGGGTTCCCAGTGTCATGTCGATAACTCCTTCAACCCACGTTACATCATTTAACGCCTATAAACTCCAGAAAACTTGTAAACAGTCCTTGCGGAAAAATGTCATAAATATGGCAAATCAGATACTTAAATTTGCATACATTTTACACCCCCAAATCTAAAATCAGGGTTGAGACTCATCAACCTGCTTTCTTTCTACCAATTACATCATCGTAGCCCGTACAGACCTCCAGCTAAATGGTACACAATGTTGATTTTCTTGTGCAATATTGACCTTTTTTTGTCCGTGACCTTTTTTCCCCCTACCCCCTGACAGACCCAGGGAGGACCCTGGGGGAATTAATTAAACATGGTGAGTAGGGGTATCCCCGCCTACAATATACCAAAGTTTGCTACTCTATCTCATCCCGAAAAAAAGATATCCCCAATGTTTCAGGGTTAACATTTTTATTTATCATTAATCACGACATACGGACTGACATACGGATCGGACGGACCTTACGGACGGACCCATTTTAGTCCCCTCCACAAACTTGTTTCGGCGGGGACAATTATGCCATGACCTACAGTACCATGTGGGATAGCATTTATTTCCCAGTCAGGAAATCTAGCCCAGACTTACAGTGCCAAAAAATGCACCCTGAATATAGAATCATCTTATTAGAGCAACTTGCAGCTTTTATAAAGAGATCAGCTGAAACCAAAAGCTTTTATTATAAATAGACCGTGTGTTTCCCGTTCAAAAGCTTCAGAGCAATATTTAGCAGTACTTTTGATCATTTGTACATATAGCAATAGGAATTGCCTATAACGACTGCTTTTTGGATAAAATGGTAAGTTGAGCACAAAAGGATATGAAAGGATCGAGCAAGCTGCAAATTTGAGTTGCTCTGTACTTTAGCCCTCTGGGTAATTTCCTTTTTTGCACCAGATTGTCCTTGCAAGCACAACATCGTCACATACTCTCAGCTGCAAGTCTCAAATTTGCCAAATATGAAAGCTTCTTCTTCGAGGCTTATCCATCCAGTGTTATACGTACCAACCATTGTTATTTTCACACTAGCATTTTTCAAATCATGTACTAGTGTGGCAGATTTTAACACCCATGCTAACACGACCTTGCAATAATTTATATTAATCCTCCATTTTATTACACACTCCTGTGATGCAGAGAAGTATCCAATTGTTAAAAAAATCTTCTGTGCTTCACTGCTTTTAAGGTACAGATTTATTCAAAGGGATTCCACAATTTTCAAACCCTCGCAGCCACTGGCCTATGCATTTATTTATGCCAGCCCAACCTTAAAGAGACAGCCCTTCCCTGAAATGATTAAGAAGACCCAAATCAGCGCCCCTTATGGGCAAACAGAAGCTTTTAATAAAATGAACTTCCGGCGACATTACTCAGCCGGAGACGGAAATGTCATTTAACAAAAGAACACATTGCCATAGTCCGCTTCCCATGGCATTCCCACTGTTTTGAACCAGTCTGTTACCTGTTTATGTTTTAATATCAATGAGTATGGTCTGTGATATTCATGTAATGGATTTGTTGATTTAAGTTCCAAATGGTAAACTTAAAGTTAGCCTACAAATTACCTTAATGTTTTTAGGCTCTTTACTCTGTTTTGGTATGTTCATTTTATGTGTACAATATATCTCTGTCTGTCTTCCATGGCTAGACTATTATGGTGTGAAAGCAAATTGAAGAATTTCATATTTTTGAAAATGTGCAGTGCCGCCGGCTGCAAACTGCTCATTTGATTCTTACTGGGCAAGAAATTCAGATTGATGTTTCTTTCAGTAAATGGAACAAAACTACAACAGGTTGCCTAACCACTTTCTGTCAGCAGACGACGGAAATGGCATTTAACCCAAAAAACCATTTCCAGATTCGCTTCCGCCTGGTCCATGCACACTGTTTGACCATCTGTTACTTTGTGTTTTAATATCAATGAGTAAGAGTCTCATGATATTCATGTTAAATGGGCCACCATTTGTTGATTTAAGTTATGGTAACTTAAAGTTAGCCTACAAATTACCTTAATGTCTTTATGCTCTTATTAGCTTGTTTTTGGTCCTGTTATTTTTATGTGGGTAAATATATCTCTGTTCTTCCATGGCCTAGACTCATATTTGTTGGCAAATTGAGAAATTTCATATTTTGTGAAAATGTGCAGTGCCGCTGTAAACTGCTATTGATCTTACTTGGGCAGAATCAGATTGGTGTCTTTCAGTAAATGGAACAAAAAACTAAACAGAGTGACCTACGAAGCCCCGAAGCCACTTTCTTCTTCTAATATTCCCAACAAAGCACCACCAACCTCAACTGATTTTTAAAAGATATCTCTCAACTGAGGCCACAAAAATCTCCAAGTGTCAACAACATTATAAATTCAACTATCAACTCTTTACAAAAAATATTTTTCTTTTTTTAAGGGTTTCAAGATTTTTAAAAAGCTTTATATAAATCAAAGCACTGGAAAATTGATCTGAAAATGCATTAAGGAAAGAAACTTCTCAGTGATAACTTTTGGAGTTTTGAGCTAAATGAAGTTGAGACAAACTTTTTGTTTTGCCTTAGAAAGAAAGTTGCTACAAAGGAATACACTGGGTGTAATTAAGAAACCTTTCACAATTCCGCTAGCTAGTGTTACGTGTAATCCGATCGTTACTATGTCCACTGGAATCACGCTTTTGAGTCCTGCACCACGATCTAAATGATCATACACAAAGTTACGGACTGCAATAACATCCAAAAGGTGCGTGATACAGTAACCAGGGAGTTATGTAACCACTCGATGGCGGAATTAGTTGGTGAATGAGGGGTTAATAGTTATGACCTATCAGTGTGCAGTACCAGACCGGAACATCATCATGCTCTAAACCCCCTGCCAAGATGCCTGGCTCTGAGGTGAGGTGGTAGAGTGGATTATACATTTATTGAAAGATATGCAAATGAGGTCTCATTAGTATTCATAACCTATCAGTAAAGTACACAGCACTGAATCTCATAAGCTTCATCATCCTCCAAGTTGAAGTTCATGGCTAGGTGGTGTAGTTAGTAGAGTGGAGTAATGAAATTATATGTTTCAGAATATAATTTCTGAAACAAAATGGCATGGGCAAGTCTGTGAATTGCGTATTAGATTTCGTGTCAAGCGTTCGTCACACATTCTGGGTTTCGCGCGTGCAGCCAGAATTTCATTTCAGAATACCTGACGAATACTCTATAGCGTCCCCACCCATTTGACTCAGTGTTGCCGTCAACCAACCCATCTGGCCATTTAAATAGCACCCACAATGTGCGTGGGCAAAACATGAAATTCACTTTTATGCAGTTTTTAGGCTCATTCAATCAGTCACCGTTTTGCTCAGTATTACTTGAATAAAACAAAGGACATTGAACAATAAGATCATAGTATCATAATATTGCTTGATGTACATGTGTACCACATGCCAGTATGCGGAGTTTCTGTCGGGACTTCGAAAAACATGGACATACCCCCCTAAATGGTCCATTCTTTGGACCTTTTAAACCGCCTCACCAAAAGCGGACCTTCTCATCACACCACTTTATTCTAAAATTTGGGGCCTTTTTATCAAAAATTCGGCAACAGTGGACCTTTGTCCCCCCCCCCCCATCCCCGCGTACAGACGTGTGTACCACCAAAAAATATTAAAACATATAGGATGCATAAAAACAAGGCCATCATACAGGGAATTCTTAGGTGACTCATTTTTGGTGGTGAATTATGGCACATGCACGCTTAATATATTACAATACTAACCTTCAAATGATTCCTGGTAGACCCATGTTGGATGCCACTCATCTTCCTTATTATACGCCACCTAATGCAATGAAAAATTGAGTAAAAAGTAACAAGGTTCAAAAAAAACTAATTCCACAATTGAAATTTATTTCCATTACATAACTTTAGTGAAAATGATGTTAAAGGGGAACACAGCCTTAAGGTGGGATACCGCATGATCTTGGCACAGCCGTCACGGTCAGGTACTCAGAATAATCTCCAGTAGATTTAGACCCTAGCAGCACAATCCGTCCTTTTTTTTGCGACACGAGACGAAGTTTTCTGCGAATGCGCACGCAGAAAATATGGCGTATATATTGCGTCATTTCTGTGCGCGAACTTTAAAAACAAAGGTGGCCTGCGCTGTCTTCCCAATGGTTCTTCCATCACTTCGCCCTGGGCCATTATTGATATTGGCGGGATGTCAGCACACCAAAAAGGCTAAGACAATATAGAGCGAAACAGAGAATAATTCACCATGCACTAACCTGTACATGGTTTAAAATAGCCATTGCCTAGATTGTTGAAAAATTGTATAGGGCCACGACCCTTATGTTTTGAAGTAGGGAGTTGCTTGATGCTATCTCCAATTTGGACAAATCTGATGCAAGTTAGTGGAGAAAACCCCGCATGTCCAACGAACAGATTTATTTTATCTTGTTTTTGATTTATCATTTTATTGGCACATTAATAGCTTTATGATCTATATGATGTAACCGCATTGAAATATAAATATCAATGTTCAAATTCATGTTACGATGTATTGAATCAAAACTGATTTTAGCTTGTATAAAATGCTTGACATTCCCTCCTTATTCAACAGTTTCAAGAAATGACGATTTCCATGGACCATCTTTGGTTTAATTTTCTCAATCGACAAATAAAACAATTCTGTTATAGGAATTTAAAAACACAGTATAAAGCCTATATTTCAGGGGGCAAGTCGTAACATGTTATGCAGACAAAACTCATACCTCTAAAGTATAAACGTAGTTTTTACTGTGTTCTCTTCGAAAATGCACTTATATAGCCAAGCCGAGCAAATCAATACTGTTTGCAAGATTAAAAAATATTAGAGCGCAAAAGGGTGAAATGCGGAGGAATATCAATAACCTTAGTGTCTTTCCATCATGGATAAAAACGCTCCTCTTCGCAACCGCTAACGCTTGCGTATCTCTCGGTGATGCGTGACGCGTAAAGTAAAATTACGTGTTTGCAGAAACATTGCAAATCAAATACAACTTGCACTTTTTTGGCCACATTTCGTGAATAACGAAAAAAGTAAGTCCGTGACCCCCATTTTTTTATTTTATTTTTTGACGCATGTTGTCAGGGCCCCTGACATAATTAAAAATAGGAAAATTCCCGGAAGCGTTTTCTTGCCGTGATCGATTTAGCTTAATTTTATCAATAATTCCCATAGAACTGTGTCACAACTTTTGGCGAAAAATGTGTATTTCATAGTAAATACCGGAAGCAAGCGAGTTGACCAGTAGGGTAAAAAGGTGTGGGGGACCCCAAAGCAGCCAGGGAGTGTCGGAAAAAAAAACGAAGTCCGTGACCCCCTATTTTTAGTTACAGATTTTGATCAGCACAATAACTACCACTTATATCAAATTTTGAAAAAAATTCCACGACGAATGCTATCATGCGGCATCCACCTTAAAGGCGACTCAGAGATTTCCTGAATAGGGCGCCCTCAGTCCACAAAAATCAGTTTTTTTGCATGTACATATGCTTGTCCAGACACTAATCCTGTGTGAAATGGCTAAGCTTAACTCGAATTCCTCCTATAGAAAAATCACAACTTTTTGTTATAAAATTCCGGATGCGGAATTTGTTTTTTTAACACAGTATCCTATGGGGACGTAATACTAGACTACACATAAATGTTTAACTGCATCAAAACGAAAACCATTCATCTCAATTTCGGAAGTGTGCATTTTAGGTTACTATCCTTTAGTTCTAGTTGACTATTTTTTTTTCATATTACACAAAAAATAATATTTTCGAAATCTCGTGTCAGAACTGTTAAACAAATGACCATCATACCAAATACGGCTTCCAAAAAAGAGTTAACACGCGGACCACAAGTCGTTTTGTAAATAACTAAATTACTCCTGGGTCTTGTTTGGTATGTTTTCAAGCTAACTAATAAGCTTTTATTTGCCGTTTATTTTTCAATTCCAATGCTATATGTAGAACAAAAGATATGCTTCGTCAAAAGGAGAGTACAAATTCGGATTGCCCGATTTGCAGTGGTTACATTTTGTAATATTGACATGTGGTGAACAGATTTTGTAACATACTCAAATTAGGTTATTGTATTGTGTTATTGATTGGTAACTGAGCCTTTGAAGATATTGACCTTCTTTTGAACTTCATAAGTATTTGTCATCTTTGGGTTCGCGTCAAAATTACCCAGCAATTTAAAAAACCAAGCCAATTAAACCAAACAATCATACCTTCTTTATTGGAGTCTCAGAAAATCTATATCCTATAGTAGAATAACAACAAAAACATGAAGTAATCAAAAAATAAAGAGAAACTTTGATAATAAGGCCTACATGGACTAATGAATCAGGGCAAGAATGTAAATAAAGACACAAGTGGAAAGCCATACAGATCCATGGACCAGAATAGCAGAACTCAAGCAACATTTTGCTTTTTAAGAAGAGCAGTTTGTGGTAGATATACCCAGGAGCTAGCACACTTTGTACACATCTCAAGTACAAAGGTTTGAGTTGATTAAATATGTAGACAGCCTGAACAGAACCCCATGAACGCAAGATGTTTTTGTGGCAATACCAATGTTTGGCATGCAGGAATCATGCTATGTAATTTCTATCTCACCACGCCTTTTCGTTTTCTCGATATGGCTTTTAGCTTAAAAGGGGACTGTGAGGGTGCTTTCCCAAAACGTCATATAATATCAAAAGTTTTAAATTTTAACCGGTAGGGACAGCATCATACTTGTTGATTCATCATTTTCGAAGATTAGAGCTGTGTAAACCTTAACCATTTTCCTACTTGCATCAATTTACATTTGACAAAAACAACTCTCATTGGAATATACAGGGTCAACGAACTTTCTAACATGTGGGTTTATCAGATGTATGCAGGGCATTTTTATGACATTAAAACCTACAGTTTTAAAACCGCAATCCCAATCAAGTCAAATTTCGCATGTTGTTCATAGAAAACTCTCTTCATCGAACTTTTTAACTTAAAATCACCATTATCAATTGGATGTGCATTATGAGAACAGCGGGCCTCAGAGCTCAATTTTAAAAAACATCATTTCCAAGAAACAAAGGCTATGGTGCGATGAAAGTTGCATAGCAATGATTTTCCTAACACCCCAAAACATGAGTATTGCCCCAAAATTAAGTAATTGAACAAAATTTTTGGGTAAATGGTAAAAAAAATTTTTTGACAAGTTGAAGGCCATTTTGGATTTTTCGATGCAAGGGCACTCTGGTTTTCCGTCCTTTAGTAGTTTTTTTTCTTCGAAGTGGGATCGGATGATAAAGTCATCAAATGATTCCTGTTTCGAAGTGATGAACATTGAACCTTCTCATAAGCCCACCTCTATTTTTAATGTCAGCAGTCTGCCTACCACTTCCTGTCAAAACTACATCAAAAATGACATGGTCCTACACAGAGCTATAGGTTGTCCAAAAATCGCAGTACTCCATACATCAACATTGTAACAAAATGCATAAATATACTTCGCTCTAACACTGACTGTACATTTAGTATAACTGCACCATTCCTTGTGATTATGTGAAGTCATGTGGCAAGAGATAATTAAAGTGTCTGATTTCGAAAACTGGTTACAATTCGCAATAATTTTATCCAATGTTCAGACCTATCCCTCTAAGACTAAAAACCATGAAATCAGCTGACTACAGATCATGTATATCGCGGGATCCCCTTAAACGACTGTTCTGGGCTTATGTCCAGATGTAGAAAGGTTGTATTTTGGCTGTTCTGGTACACAGTGGCACTGTTTTGTTTGCCTGAGCTGAGCTTTTATTACCCATCGAGAACTCGACTGTGTTTTTCTTCTGGTACGGTTTTCTTTCTTCTTTCTGTCATCAATGCTAATATCTCAACATGCAACATGCTATTTGACCAAAACTGGTGACCCGGACAGTACATACACACACATTTTGACATGACCATGATTGGTGTCAAAGGTCACGATAGGGGTCACAGGGATTAACAACATTAAACATTCATAAAATCTAGACTGCTAGCATCAAATCTTCAAAACTAATATGCATCTTGTGGGCTTTGATCAACACTCCAAAAGTCCAATACGACTTTTGTTATGACGCATAATTTTAGGGGTCAGGTTCAAATACATCAAATTGTTACATTTTCAATCACTACTCCTCCTACAATTACATGGTATTATCATGTGATCATGTATGTTGTGTATTTGACATCCCTTACAAAATTTACTTAATGAAATTTTTATCAAAGGCTGTGGGGTCACTAAGCTCAAACTCCTTAACTGTGGTATAATATAACTAGACACGCTGAAGTTTGGGACTGAAGTGATCCCTGTGACATTCTACATTTGAAAATTTTTTTCGAGGTCAAAGGTCCTTAAGAGTCAAGTCCAATTTTTCAAAATGCTCTGACAGAGCTGAAATTGAACGAAATGCTCCTTAGTCATTCTAAACATGCTGAAAATATTTTCGATATTAAAGGTCCCTTAGGGTCAAAGGTCACTACCTCGCCTGTGTTCAGATCTGTCCCAGAAATCTATTGCAACTGCATCGTCAGTGACAAGTATCCGATAGCTATCAGTACCTGAACCTACCCATCTATTTTCTTGTATTCCCTTTTAGATTGTAACAACTGTACGATCCTGGGAAACACACCAGGGAGGTTTTTAACTTTTCAATAAGGCAAATCCACTGGTTAAGTAGTAGGAAGAAAAAGAAAAATTGCAATGGTGAGATATGTATGACTGTAGCATTCCATGAGAAACACTTTCCCCAACCTAACATTGCTTTGTGCCCGAATGACAGTACAGAACTGTGCTTTTTGAACTGGTTAAGGTATTTTCACTTCATTATCGTTAAAATACTTGTCCTAAACAACGTCCCATGGGTCAGTTTGTCTGGGTTCTTAATTAAGCAGGCAAGCATAGAATCTAGCGGTTGTGCTAACTCCTTGATGATGATGCCTCATTACAGGTACGCTAACCTCCTATGGGGATACAATGCACCTTGTCGGGCTTAATTTGCTATACCGCATGGATTCCCCTGGAGCACCAGCTCTTATAAAATTGTTATGTTGTTAACACTATTTGGAATGAAATAGGGAGTAGAAATTTGTATAGACATAGGTACATGTACATGCAGGCCCACTCTATAAGATGCTCCAAACAATGTCAAGAAAATACTAGTCCACAAGCACAAGCTGCACTAATATTCTTATTTTTTTTGTTTTTGTTGAAAACCTTAAGTTTCTAAGGTTTTAGGCATGTTGTAGTCAATTATTGTCTGGTTTTTTTTCCTGATAAAAAAAACTATCAATTGGAATGTGCTCGTTATGACTGAATCTGTCTGTAAACTTAAATGGTCTTACACGTTACACACTAACCAAGTTCAAGCCATAGAAATAAATTGTTCTTTCTTTGGAACTATTTAGCAATCTTGAGCAAGGGTAAACAATTCTCTTACAATTTAAAACTGAAGTTTAACACCACGTGGGGTTTCAGCTCTTTACTGACCAAAACAACCTCTGGATGCATAAATCTGTATCTTTTTTAACAAAAAGAAGTGACAAAGACTATTCACAAGCACGGATTCTTACTCAATGGTAGTCTACTGATGGGCTACACTGTAGCTACCAGCAGCTACTGCACAGTACACAACTGCCCTCTAGTGCAAAGCAGTAGCTGCAGGATAAGGGCTTCCAAAGTGCAAAGTTTTATTAGGTATATTGATGTGGCTACTCTACATTAAATGTATCTACCCTAATGGCTACCCTGTAAGTTGCCCACTAGGCGGAGAGAAGTGGTCTGGTGTAGAAGGTACCGGAGTAGACACGCCGCTACCACGTAGCTACCCCCCAGTTACTACACCACCATTTTGATAGCTGATAAAATGAGGGGCACTATTTGATTTGATTTATTCGGACAATTTCCAGGATAACCCAAGAAGCTCTCAAGGAAGCTTTATTTTCCATCTACAGGCAAGCTTATTCCATTGGGGTCCATTTACCAGAATGGAATTGGGACAGCCAGGGGGTCATCCCCCTACTAATTTTCGACCCTGACTATGTGTGTGCATAGCACAGGTAAGACTCTCTGTACATGGGACCTCTGAATACGGGTATTATCATGTTTCAAATTGCCCAAGTCCTCCATGGGAGAGCGAATAGTTTCAGATCACTCGAACACAGGCTCATTTGATGACTTTAATCATCCTGATCCCACTTTCAAGAAAAAAAATAAAGTTTGAAAACGGGTTCCCCATCTGAAAAATCCAAAATGTCACCAAAATTTCGCCAATTTTTGATTTTTGACCATAACTCAATTACTTTTTTTGTTCAATTTGGCTTAATTTTGGTGGCAATACCCATGTTTTTGGGGTATTAGGAATGCACTTTCATCCCACACCAAAGCCTTTCGTTTTTCTTGGGAAATGCCTTTTTTGCTTAAAAATTGAGCTCTGAGGGCGATTTCCCATAAAATGCACATCCGATTGAAATGTGTGATTTAAACTTCAAAAGTTGAAGAGAGTTTGATATGAACACTTGCTGAAAATTTTGACTTGCATGGTGCTGCTGTTTTAAAACTAGGCTTTTTAATGTCCATAAAAATGCCCTCCATTGAAAACCTACACATAAGAAAGTTTGTTGACCCCTGTATATATTCCAATGAGAGAGGTTTCATCAAATTTTAACTTGATGCCACAGGAAATTGGTAAGTGTTAAAACCTCTAATCTTCAGAAAATGTGAATCACCTTCTGATGATTTGCCCACACATTTCAATGTAAACGTTTGATATGATGCGTACTTTTTGGGAAAGCCGCCCTGCAGTCCAATTTTAAGCTAAAACGGCAATATCATCAATAAACAAAAGTCCATGGTGAGATGGAAGTTGCATATAATGATTCTTTGATCAAAAAACATGGGGTATTGCCACAAAAATGAAAGTGATAAACAAATCTGAGCAAGTTATGGTAAACAAGGCGAACTCTGTATTTACCGATGCGTAATGTATGTCCCCGCCGAATGTACGATCACTAACATGTGATAATGCAACTTCACAAACCATAACAACCCCCCCTCCCCCAATACCCCGCAACACTCCACCCCCTCCCCAACAGCCCCGCAAAACCCCCACCCCACGCCCTCCCAACCCCACAACTCCCCAACACCCCACTCTCATCCCCAACAACCGGGCCTGCAACAGGGGGGGTCCACACCCCGGGGGGGGCCCCCGCTTGGGCAACACCTCTCAACACCCTACCCAATACCCTATCACACGCCTCCCCTTTCCCAACACCCCGCAACCCCCCCATCCCCTCCCCACCACCCTCATCCCTCTGCACACTCCCTCCCCCTCCACCCAACACCCCGCAACACCCCACCCCCTCCAACACCATGCAACACCCGACCCCTCCCCACCTCCCCGCATTAAACCAACCCTCCTCCTAACACCCACCCCGCAATACCAACCCCTCCCCAACACCCACCGCAACACCCCAACCCCTGCCCAACACCCCGCAACCACACCCCACCCCCCCCCCACACCCCAATTCCCTCTCCAACACCCAACCCCCTCCCCAACACCCAACCCCCTCCCCAACCCAACCCCCTCCCCACACATCCACACCCCTCCCCAACACCTCACCCACACTCCCCAACCCCTCACCCACCCTCCCCATAGCATAGTATTCTCATGTAGCTAGGAATTTTGCCTATCCGATGTACCGTTTCAGAGATACAGCAATTACGCATATTTATTATGCTCATTTGCTACTTAAGCCACATATATTCACATACTTTTCAAATCAAAAAAGAGTGCCCCCTAAAGGCAGTTGCAGCGGCAGGAATTTTTGATTATCCAATGTAACCTTTTCAAATTATATATTACGCTGTTTTGTTTGCATATTATTAGCTCATTTGTGCATACTCAATTTGCCCGAAATAACGCCCAAAATCTAATCAGGTCACGAACTCTTCAGTCTGCTTTCCTTCCACCCCAACCAAGTTACAAATCAATTATAAGCCTGACCAGAACCCAGAAAACTTGTAAACCACAGGCCTTGCAGGAAAATTCTCATAAATTAGGCAAATTAGGTTACGTAATTAGGCATATTTCAATTGCACGACACAATCTAATTAGGTCGAGACTCCCCAACCCGCTTCTTTCCACCAAGGTACTCATTTTCACCCTTACGGAACTCCATAATAAATGGTATACAACACGGGTTAACATTTTTTGTCCCGGACGGACGAACGTACGACGGACAAACGGACAGAACGACGAACGACGAACGACAAACGGACGGACGGACGACTCTGCTCATTTCATATCCCCGTTCCGAACTCGTTCGGAGGGACAAAAATATGACTTTGGCCAATTGGCGTCCATTTTGGATTTTTTTGTTGGGTACCCTGGTTTTTGGCAACTTTTTTAAATTTTTTTCTTCTGAAATGGGTGAAGCACATTAAAGAAGTCCCCATCATCTAGCCTTGTTCGAACTTTCGAATGATTTTTTTTCCTGAAACTATAACCCTCTAAGAGCCCCCCTCTATATAAATCCAGAAATTTATGTACCTGAATAAATCCCTGCAAGTGGTTCCACCGGGAATTGAACTGGGGACCTTTAGCCCAGAGCTAATATCCTAACCAGTGGGCCACACGTTCTCCCGCTATTGCACTTGTATATCTCTGTTTTACATTTTTTAAAATTTTTTGAGAAAAAAAAATCATTATAAATTGAATCGGGCAACATCAAAACCTCCATATTCCTGCACGTTTAATAAAAAATCCAAATATATGCCAAAAATATCTAACACCAAAACTGGCCATGAGAAATAC